>CANYBF010010753.1:0-20751 GCA_948192965.1 Dalechampia spathulata | reverse complement strand
CTCCATTATTATTTGTTCTTGAATAAATATGTTCATAACTGCTATCCTAGTTGATGTAGGAATCCTGGTTGAATTAAGACTCTTTGATTTTAGCTCTCTGATGACTTTGACCCATGATAGGATTTCCTTGAAGAGTAATCTCCTAATGGAAGTAGGAATCCTTGTTGAATTAGGAATCCTAGTTGAAGTAGGAATCCTAGTTGAATTTGGAATCTTTGATTTCACCTCTCTGATGATTTTGACCCATGATAGGATTTCCTTGAAGAGTAATCTCCTAATGGAAGTAGGAATCCTTGTTGAATTAGGAATCCTAGTTGAAGTAGGAATCATAGTTGGATTAGGACTCTTTGATTTCAACTCTCTGATGACTTTGACCCATGATAGGATTTCCTTGAAGAGTAATCTCCTAATGGAAGTAGGAATCCTTATTGAATTAGGAATCCTAGTTGAAGTAGGAATCCTAGTTGAATTAGGACTCTTTGATTTCAACTCTCTAATGAATTCATCATTTCAATAGATTTTATGGTGCTAGACTACAATAAGGATGTTAATTACCCACTAATTTTAGGAAGACCTTTCCTTAACATAAAGATAGCATTAGTAGATGTGCATGAAGGGAAACTTATCTTGAGAATCAGTGAGGAGCGAATAGAATTTTGTATGAAGAAAGCAATGAAATAGTCAATGGAAGGTGAGTCATGTTTGAAAGTAGACATGATTGATGAATGTGTGTCTGCTATAATAGATGAGGAAGCAAAAGATGTCACAATCAATGAGGAACTGGAGGAAATAGGTGAGGAAAGTGTTGAACCACCTGCAAAAGAATTGTTGGTAAGAAATTCTAACTCTACTCCCTCTTCGATTGAAAAGCCACCTATTCTAGAATTGAAAACCTTGCCAAAGCATTTGAGGTATGCTTTCTTAGGTGATAATGAAACTTTACCAACCATTCTATCTAATAAGCTAACTTTGGAACAAGAGGACAAGCTACTCAAAATGGTGTAAAAGCACATCCGAGCTTTAGGCTAGTAGTTATCCAATATTAAGGGAACTAGCCCTGATAGAGTCATGCATAGGATACATTTGGAAGAGGGCAGTAGGACTATTCATGAGAGTAAAGGAGACTCAACCCAAATATAAAGGATGTTATGAAAAATGAGGTGCATTATCTATCCAATTTCTAATAGTGAGTGGGTGAGTTCTGTACAATGTGTACCTAAGAAGGGAGGCTGGCTGTTATAAAGAATGAAAAGAAGGAATTATTATTAACTAGGACAGTAACTAGCTAGAGAGTGTGTATAGACTATAGGAAGCTAAACTCTGCTATTATGAAGGACCATTTTCCTTTGCCTTTTGTTGATCAAATGATTGAGAAATTAGTAGGTCATTCTTTCTATTATTTTCTAGATGGTTATTCCAGCTATAATCAAATTTTCATTTTCCCTCAAGATCAAGAGAAAATAACTTTTACATGTCCATATGGTACATTTACTTATAGATGCATGCCTTTTGGTTTATCTAACACGCTTGTTACATTTCAAATGTGTGTGATTGCTATATTTGTTGACATGATTGAGGAGTTTATGGAAATTTTCATCGATGACTTTTCAATGTTTGGAGACTCTTTTGAGTCATGTTTGCAGAATTTAGAAAGAGTCCTGAAATGCTATGAGCAAACCAACTTGGTGCTGAATTAGGAGAAATGCCATTTCATGGTAGATGAAGGGATTATATTAGGGCACAAAATCTCCAAGGAATGTATTGAGGTGGACAGAGCCAAAATTGAGGTAATATCTAACCTACCACCTCCAAAGAATGTGAAAGGTATACATGGTTTGCTTGGACATGCAGAATTTTATCGTCGCTTTATCAAAAACTTTTCTGTTATTGCTAAGCCCCTGATAAGTTTGTTAGTCAATGATATTTTGTTTGATTTCAATGATGAGTACTTAAATGCCTTTAACACTTTGAAAGATGCATTAACTATGGCTCCAGTTTTGACATCACTGGATTGGTCCTTGCCCTTCAAGATTATGTGTGATGTTAGCAACTTTGCTTTAGGATGCGTGTTGGGGCAAAGAAAAGATAAAAAAAAGTGCATGCCATTTATTAGATAGCAGAACTTTGATAGGACCATAATTGAATTACACCACAACTAAGAAAGAACTCTTAGCAATAGTGTTTGCATGCGATAAGTTTAGAACTTATCTTTTAGGCTCTAAAGTTATTTTTTTACTGACCATGCTGCTCTAAGATATATATTTGCTAAGAAAGATGCAAAGCCAAGGTTAATTAGGTGGGTGTTGCTACTACAAGAAGGGAGCTAAGAATGCAGTTACGGATCATCTTTCACAATTGCAGAAGGATGTTGAAGATGATGAAAGGAATGAACCCACCATCAAAGAATAATTCCTAAATAAATCTATGTTCATGGTACAGCAAAAGGAAATTCCGTGGTATGCAGGCATGGCTAACTTTCTAGCTTGCGGTATAGTGCCTTGCAATGTTTTGTATCAACAGTAGAAGAGGTTCTTTACAAGTACCAAGTATTATCAGTGGGAGGAGCCTTTCTTGTTTCACCAATGTGCTGATGGCTTGATAAGGAGATGTGTTCCTAAAGAGGAAATAATGCCTATACTAACACAATGTCATGATTCATCTTATGCAGGGCATTATGGTGCAAACAAAATAGCCAGTCGGGTGCTGGAATGCAAATTCTAATGGCCAACAATCTTCAAGGATGCAAGGAATTATGTGCTTCATTATGATAAGTGCTAGAGAACTAGGAATGTCTCTAAGTGTGATGATATGCCTCAATCATCAATTATGGAAGTAGAAATATTTGATATATGGGGCTTGGATTTCATGGGACCATTTCCCACATCCATGGGAAACAAGTACATATTGGTGGGAGTTGATTATGTCTCAAAATGGGTTGAAGCGGTTGCTAGTCCCACCAATGATAGAAGGGTTTTGAGCCAATTCATAAAGAAGCTTTGTGCCAGATTTGGGGTCCTAAGAACACTCATCAATGATGGAGGAGCACACTTTTGTAATGCTAAATTTGAAGCCTTACTCAAGAGGTACAATGTCCATCACAAGGTATCCATGACATTATCTACAAACTAGTGGTCAAGTAGAGGTAGTAAATAGAGAACTAAAAAGAATCATGGAAAAGGAAATCAACGGTTCTAAGAAAGATTGGGCAGTAAGGCTGGATGACACCCTTTGAGTATACCACAAAGCGTTTAAAACCTCTATAGGAACAACTCCCTATTATATGGTTTATGGAAAGGCCTACTACCTACCTGTAGAGCTTTAGCACAAGACGTAATGGGTGATCAAGTACATGAATCATGATCTGAAGAAAGCATGGGAGAAAAGGCTGCAGCAACTGCATGAACTAGAGGAATTGAGGCACTTAGCATATGAGAATGCTAAGTTATGTAAGGAGAAGATGAAGCAATGGCATGATGCATATATTAAGGTAAAATCTTTTAAAGTTGGTGATACTGCTATTCAATTCCAGGTTAAGGTTGTTCCCCAAAAAGCTGAAGTCAAGATGGAGTGGTCCTTTTGAAGTAGTACAAGTCTTTGATAGTGGAGCACTAGAGCTGAGAAATGAAAGATGGGAAACCTTCAAAGTGAATGGGCAAAGATGCAAAGTCTACCTTGGAAGTTTGATTCATAAACCAAAGGAGGTAACATCTTTAGAATGAGCCCAAAAGAACTTAAGGTCCAGCTAATGACCTTAAACTTAGCATGTGAGTGTGTTTTCATGTTTGTTTTAAGCCTTAATCTAGTTTAAATGTTGATCGTAATGTGTTTTGTAACATTTTAGACTTGTGTTTTAGTGATTGTACATGATGTTTTTAAGTGTAATAATTTTTGTTTGTTCATATGAAATGATAAGAGAAAAAAAGAAAAGAAAAATGCAACAAAATGAAGAAATAAAAGAAGTCACGATCATGACATTGCAAGTCACGATCGTGACAGAAGGTTGAGTCAGTGACAAAGCCCAAAAATTTTATATCTAAGGAATGTCACGATCATGACTTTCAATAGCACAATCATGACAAAATATTGGTCTTAAGACTAGGCAAGTAATAACTTTCCTAAGGTAGGTTATGATTGTGACATTCAAAGTCATGATTGTGACAGAAACTCACTAAGGCAAGTCACGATCATGACTTTCAATGTCATGATCATGATAGCAACCCTAAAGCCTAATTTCTAAAAACTTTTCTAAGTATAAGAAGAGGAGTTTTGCCTTCCCAAACATAACATTCACTTGTCCAAACTCCCAAAACACTCTCCCTTCTTCCCTAAACTTAATTTTTTTCAAATCTTTATCATTTTAGCACTTAGATTACTTGATTTTTTTTATTGTATTTCCATCTCGAATCTTCACCAAATCACAAGTCTCTCTCCTTCTCTCTTTTGTTCTTAAAACTTTGATTTTTCAATTTTAGGTTTTAATTAGGAGATTGATTTGTACTACTATGAGAATGATTTGGGTATGAGATTGGAGTGTTTTTTTATCATTTAGATTGTGATTTTCCATTTGATTTGATTAATTTTATGATTTGAGTGCAAGAATGGAAAAGGAGGAAAGCAAAATTTAAAGTCACAATCGTGACTCTCAAAGTCACGATCATGACCGAGCCTAATGTAGCAAAACATGAATTTTACTATGCCTTATTAATTGAAATTGTTTGGGAATTAATTACAGAAATGTCAAGGAGGGTGAAGCATCTTGCTAGATGCCCACAAAATAAAGGCAAAGCTCCTACATCATCAATGACAGACCTAGCAGAGCAATATGGCGTTCCTTTCCCAATACACTCATCGAAAGAGGGTATGAGGTATAAGCAAGTTTGTAAGAAGCCTATAATACTTCCTAGATATTTTGATTGGAATTTGCTGGACCAACTTGAGGCCTTAGGTCTCTTGAAAGCATTATTTCCAAGTTGGGTTGGGGTAATTTTATTATTGATAAGTATCATGTACGAGCTAGTTGAGAACAGGCTAGGGAGAATTAGGTTTAGATTAAGGGAGAAAGCAATGGAAATGACCTATCAAATGATAGAGGATCTGTTAGACCTCCCCTAATAGGGATTAACCACTTCCCATATTGATTTTAGACCTAAGACCTTCTGGAATGAGCTTATAGGAGGCAACAATGCTCATAATGCCCTTAACCTTCTCATTAAGGGCCCTGTCCTCATTCTTTTGCATAAATACTTGGATGTCTCTATTTTTACTAAAATAGAGAATAATAAAGTTTCATAGTAGGAGCTCTTATTGAATGATCATACCTATTACACCACCTTTCACCTCATGAAAGGGTTCTAAAGGATGGCTAGACCATAAAGTAGAAAGTTAGGTTTAGGTCATGTAATCACTGCTATAGCTGACTACTTTAATGTTGATTTTTCTGACCTAACAATGTTACCATCAGAAAGATTTTTTGCCAAATATTTATATGATGTAGAGCACACATACAAGCAAGGGGCTCAATTTAACACTTATGGTGATCAGAATGGCATCAAACAGAAGCACTTCAACTTGGATGAGGATGATAACGAGGATGAGGAGGAAGAAGAAGGTGCTACAACAATATGAGGAGTAATAGGAGCATCAACAACAAGCAGTAGAAGCAACAATGGATAGCTCGATTGAGGAGCTGCTAGCAACGCTTGAGCAGGGTAATGTTGAGAATGCCACTTGCCTTACTAAATTAGAGGCAACAGTCAATGAAATATGTAGAGAGAAATGCTTCCAATGGAGGAAGATGCTCAAATTCTTTAAAGTCTCTGGCATCAATGTTCCCTCCCCAACTTCTTCTCCACCGGACTCACCTCCCCCAGGCAACTGATATATTTACTCGTTCATTCTTTCATGTGTTTTAATTTCTAACTTTTGGTTATTTTCAATGTGTTTGTGCTTTCTGTATTCACATTGAGGATAATGTGTTCTCTAAGTGTGGGGATGCTTATGTGGGCATGTTATGCTTGTTTGCTTGTTTATGCATGTTATGCTTTGTTGTTTGTTTGTATTTTATGATTGGGTGTTTCACTTAAATTTATGCATGTTTATCATATGATTGTTGCATGCTTTGCTTTACATGAGTGAATGCTTGTGATTTGGGAAAATGTAATTACTTGTATATGGCATGTGTATTTGGAGAATGGACATATTTAACTTGTAATCACACTGATTTGGAAAAACCTATCATAAACTTAACAAATTAGTAGGATCAAGAAGGTATAAATGTTTATCCTAGATAATAAGCTTAATCCTTCTATGATTGCACTATAGAATAGAGTATAACTTGTTAAATGATACTAAGACATGTGATGTAGTGATTTCAAAATGTGAAAAATAGAGGAAATGAGTAAGGAAAGCAAAAGAAAATAAAAATAATAAGCTGAAAAGGGTAAAACCTATCTGTTCCACTATCATTAGGGGTGATCAAAACTAGCCCTAGTGATATGAACAGTGCCAGTAGCCATTCAAGCAAAGGTAGAATGTTAAGTAATTAGGGACCATTGCCAAAAGTGTAGGGTACTCGAGCTAAAAGACCTACCTCTCAAACAAGACCTAAATAAAAAACAAAAGCAAAATAAAAAGAAAAAGAATAATTGAATCAAATCAAGCATAAAAGTAAATTGAATTACTCATACTTCATGTCTAAGCAAAAGATAAGGAGTTTTATTTTGTTTGCTAGTGCAATTGTATGAATGATTAAACTTGATTATCTAAGTTAAACATTTCTAGTTTTTCAATATCTAATGATTTGTTAATTTTATAAGAGGATTACATAAAGAGGAGTGATTTCACTGTTAAGGATGTCCAAGTTAATGAATGTAAATTGCCATATCATGAGTACATTGCAATTTCTTTATTTTGTGAGTTATGTTTTACTTTGTGTTGTTTTACCTTTTACTTGAGGACAAGCAAAGATTTAAGTGTGGGGATGTTGATGTATGTCTACTTGCATGGTTGTTTTTAGTTGTTTTTAATTATGATTGATGTTTATTTTGTTATGTTTACTTTGATTTGTTGGAATTGCATGTGTTTATCAAAGTGTGTAAAGTTAAGGAAGCAATCAATGAGAAATGAAGCATTTTAGGGCTTGAAGAGTCAACCCATGATCGTGACATCCAAAGTCACGATCATGACAGAAGCTAGACCAACCCATTTTAATTGCTTAAACAAGTTGGAAATCAAAGAGTGGTGGATAGACCATAAATCCTTGTGGGATCGATATCTTACTACAATTACCTATATGCTTGTAGTAAAGTAGTAAATAGAACTACTATCATTTCACTTTACAAGAGATAATGATCAATTCTCATGAACAAGGAATCCATACCTCTCAGGCATAGTTCTTATTCTGGTTTAGCGTAAGGGAGCTTGTGTTTCCATAAATTATGACTCTTTATCAATAGGATTAATCAGTTGATCCTTTTAACATAAGAAGGGCAACCCCATACTTTCAAATAGGATAAGATGGGTTTCTTGTTATACCACATTTCATATGGTGTAACTTCAATCAATTTTCATGGTACTCTGTTCAAAATATGAACAACAGTCTCCAGTGTATAACCCCAAAATGATTAGGGTAATTCTACAAGGCTCATCATGGATCAAACCATATCTAATAAAGTTATATTCCTCCTTTCAAATACACCATTATGTTGAGGTGTATAAGGAGGTGTCCATTGAGATAAAATCCCATTATCTCTGAGATGTTTAAGAAACTCTTGGCTTAGGTATTCACCACTTCAATTGGAATGAAGTGTTTTGATAGTCCTGCCAAGTTGTTTCTCTACTTCATTTCTAAATTCTTTGAACTTCTCAAAAGCTTTAGATTTATACTTCATAAAGTACAAATATCCATATCTAGAATAATTATCTATGAATGCAATGAAGTAGCTGTATCCACCTTTGGCATGTATGGACATAAGACTACATACATCTGAATGTATGAGTTCTAGTACCTCTTTAGCTCTTTCACCTTGCCTTTAAAAGATGATTTTACCATCTTGCCTAATAAACAAGATTCACATGTTTCATAAGATTCAAAGTCAAATGAACCTAAGTTACCTACTTTATGTAACTTATACATGTGAGTGCTGTTTATATACCCTAGACAACAGTGTCATAGAAAAAGTGGATTAAGAGTATCAACTTTGATTCTCTTAGTTTTAACATTGCAAATGAGGTGTGTATTATTCAGTATATAAGTTTCATTCTCAACATTTGCAGAACAGTAAAACATACAATCTTTAAACATTGAACAACCATTGTTATTAATGGAAAAATTAAATCCTTGTTCAATAATACAAGATACTGAGATAAGGTTCTCATTTAAACTTAGAACAAAATAAAAATTATTGAGTTCTAGTTTTAAATTAAAAGCTAAGTGCAAATATAGGTTCCTACTTCTAATGTAGTAACTCGTCCTCCATTAGCAACCCTGATATCTACATCATTCCTATTTGGCCTCCTGCTACTGACTAGCCCTTACAAATCATAACAAGTTTGAGATGCACAGCCAGTATCTAATGCATAATTCTTGTTATTAGAAACAACATTAAAGTTAACCTTAATCATAAATATACCTAAAAAAGAAGCACGATTGTTCTTTACTAGCTCTAGGTACTCCTTGCAATTTCTCTTCCAATGCCCATCCTTATTCCAATGAAAGCAAATACAATTGGGGGGCTCTTTGCAGCTTTCTTACCCATACCTCCTTTGGTCTTAAGGGCTGGCTTCTTACCCTTCTTCTTGGTTATGCCCTTCTTTTTGGCAGGCCTAGAAGAACTAACTACCAGTGCTGCTTTAGCACTCTTATTATTGGCTTTGTGAGCATATTTCAACAAATTGATAAGATTAGGGATGGTAGTTTCTCCTTTATTCATTTGATATTCAAGCACAAACTGTACATAACTATAAGGTAATGATGGTAGAATAAGGTCAATTGCCAGCTCTTGTTTTGGTCCAAAACCAAGACCCTCCAGCCTCTCTATGTAGCCATGCATCTTGATACCATGAAGGATAGTTGATGACCCCTCTGCCATCTTGCACCTAAAGAGTGCCTTTGAGAGTTGAAATCTCTCAGTCCTTGCTTTTTCCTTAAAAAGCATTTTGAGATAAGTAACCATAGTACGAGAGTTCATAGTCTCGCATTGCTTTTGGAGATCATTCTCCATAACTCCCAGCTAGCCATCTCATCCTCTTACTTAAACTTATTGTAAGCATCTTTGACTTCTTCAAAGGTAGGCGTGTGTGGATAAGCCTGATCCAGTACATGGGCTATCCATTCACCTTTCAAAACTATTTTGATTTGGAAAATCCAGCTTATGTAGTTGGATCCATTTCAAGAATTCCATGGAGATCAACTTTTCTTCACATTTTAGAAAATCTAGTGAAAAAGAAAAATAGTGTGTCATTAAAAATATTATGAACTAATAGCCCTCAACTACTAATTCGGAAAGGTCGTGCTTTGCCTACCTTAGTGGGTCAGTATCCAATGACCATTAAGCCCAATCTTGAGTATGCTCATTAAACTGGAACTTAATATCAATAGGTAGACCTCTCTCATGTCAATCAACTTCTCTTGATACTTATGTTATCTTAATAACATAATTCTCCAAACCGGCCTATTAAATATTTTACCTTGGGTATGCCCAACAAATAAAACATTTTATCTAAGTCTAACCCATTTTTTAAAACTTGGATATACCCCATGTTAAATAGGCTTGAGTATGCTCAACAACCTAAATGATAAGAAGCTCTCCACCCTTATCTTAGAAAATGGAAGGCCTTATATTTATATTCCTTTGAGGGATTTATTTCCTTTTATGTCATTAAAAATATTTAAGGTGGGTATTTGTAATTGGTGCACCATGCGTGGTCCTAACTCATGCATACTATAGCATGCTTATGCAACTCATACATACATCATTATAACAATTTATAATATGATGATTATGGACTTCTAATTCTAAGAACAAACCAGGTTATGCATGATTTTATAAACCCTAAATTTTGAAATAATACTATTCTATTACAAATTTTGCCTTGAAGTTCCACTTTTGGTCACACCTTTATTCCTTTGCTCCTTTTAACTCTTTTGTATCTTTTAAATCCTATGTAATCTAATTACAAATTTGAATAGTATAAACCCCAAGTTACATTTGAGGGGAGTAGATGAAAAGAGAAGTACAAAAGGATCTTAAGGAAAGGCAAGACTTGCACACCCTATTTACCAAAAATTACAAAATGATGCATATGCTCAATCATATTGGGCTAAGTCCATAATCACCATCATGACAATCATCCATCCATACATTCAAAATAAATAATCTTCTCATAATGGTATATTGATTTTTTCAATTTGAAAATTCAAACAAATTTTTCCTTTTAAAATAGTTATTGGGCTTGCATTTGAAAACATATAGTTTACATGCTTTGAATTCTATTTGAATAAATTATTTATTAAATTAAATAATCATCCAAACATTAATACATTAATTATTTAATCACACTTTAAATATTAATATATCACTTAGAAAATAATTCAGAAGTCAAAAACAATAAGAATCCTTATCATGCTCAAATTGCTCCTTTTAAGAGTTTTAATTCAAATAAAATACTTATGAAGAAGAGATTGAAAACTTACTTATAAGTCGATGTGCTTCTTTCTTGTCCTTCTGAAAAGTTGTAGCAAAATTTTCAATCCTCAAGGATAGAGTATCTTCAAACTATCCACACAAGTAAAGAGAATGATTAGTAATCCAAATTACTAGTTTTGTTTAGAGACCAATAAAATAAAACAGAAAAGATAATGGGTGGAGAATAATAATTTAATTCATTTTTCTTCTTGATGTTCAATCAAAATTGAATTGTTTTTCCTTGTTCTTGTGCTTTGAAATTCTTGGGAAACATAAGGAGAAAAGAGGCAGCTGAAATATGCTTCTGTCACTCTATTTGTTTTCACCAAAAGTACATGGTAATCATGTGCACTTCCATTTAATTCATCATACAAGAATAAGTTATGTGACAATCACATTTTGACCATAAAGCTAATTAATTCTGTCAAAAACCCGTATATACCATACATGTAGAACATGTAATCTTAAATCACTTATATCTTGAGTTCTACTCACCGGATTTTAAGGATCTTGGTATCAAATCGAAGCTCTTTTCATGCTATTTCTAATGAAAATGAAAAATCAAGGTTATCTCATAACCATAAAAACATTATTTTACCAATATCTATTCATGATTATCATTCTTTTACTTTTAGTGTGCGACCTTTTGGGTTCTTAGCATGTTGGAAACATATGAATCTATTATTAACTTCATTTAATAACATCATATATAAATCATGAGTGGTGTCTAGTCACACATCATGACTACCCAAATGTCAAGAGGTCATTAATTTTACCACAACTCTTCCATATTAGATTCCATGCAATAAACTCCTTTCACCATCCACTATCTTATTTAGGTTTGAGTATGGATTAATGTCAACTCAATGCATAATCAAGTGTGTTAGACCATGCCCTAAATTTGATGTTTCATGTACCATAATTTTTATTCCCAAAATGTTGTTATGAAACTCATTCATCAATAGCCATTCTACTCTGGCCAGAAATTCCTGAATAAATAATATTACATGAATCAATGAGATAAAACCCCTATATTTAATCTAGGGTGATGAATCCTTTATTGATAGATAAATACCTTCAACTACTTCACATTATATCTAACGTCCATGTTATGAACACCTCCTATGGAGGAATAAAACATAGGAGTCAAAATATAGTAATCTATAATTAAGATAACCTTGTTATCTCAAGTCTTAAGGATACTTGCACTACTGATATGAGTGAGATATATTTCACAGACATAGATCAATTATCCATATGAAATCTCACTATCAAGGCCTCCAATGAGTCAGTCCCAAACTGCTCATCAACATATTCACTTTACACAACTCTTGTCATGATGAATGAGAATCATCCCTTAAGGAAGTATAATATGTACTGATCTTAATTGCATTAATAATATCCATTATTATTAATACATTGATTAGGGATAATTTATATATTGAACATTTACATACAATAAGAATCTTATTCCATAAACTCTTTATGAATTCCTTTGTACTATTCCAATATATTGGAATTCATTATTTAACTAATAACCTTTATTGTTAAATATAAGATTTAACATGTTGCCAACATATTAGGAACCCAAGAGGTCACACACTTACAAATAAGGAATCAAGCTTAAAAGGGCATTTTTGTACTTTTAGGAAAAGTCAAAAATCACTTATGAAAATTAATCTAGTACTTTATGGACTTAACATTTAATGTTTAGAAGTCCATAAGGTTTAAGTTAGGCTATTGGGTTTGGCTATGATATGGCAAGTGACAGTCACAGGCCATATTAGTCACAGACGGGCCCATGCCTGACTTAAACTGAAAGGGTTTCAACTTAACCTAATTTTGGAGTATAAATATGTTGTTATAACCAAAATTAGGTCAAGCCACACCATTCTTCTTCCTTTGGCCGAAATTACACTCTTCTGCAGAAGGAGAATTCGGCCTTCACAAGAGTAATTATGAGAAAGTCGAAAATTCCATAAGATTTTTTCTTCTTTTTCTTTGCTAGTTCACAGGAAAGGAGATAGAAGCAATTGGTTGCTTGCTTGGACTTCCTTGTTTCGTGTGGATACTGTTGGAGACTGCCTATCTTGGTGGTTTTTGGTTTGCTACAACCATAAACATTTTAGAGATAAAGAACGAAGGACATCTGTACATAAAGTAAGGGTTACTATCAAACTGTCACTTCTAATCTCTAAACAAGTTCTTCTGTGTTTTGATGCAAAGATCTTCTTTTGGTTTGTTGCTTTAAAATGCAAATTTTAAATTTCTTCCGCTGCTTAATCACTAAACAAACCAACAAAAGCTCTGTCAACCTCTTCCTCGATAATGGGAACAATTTCATCTAGTCCTAAGGCACTGTGAGTTTTTAGGGTCATGATCACATGGGCCCATTGAGTGTGCTAAAATTATTTGGCACGGATTTGGAAAAAAATTAATTATGGGCATGCCAGAGGATTAAATCCTCAATAAATATGCGAGGCAACTATGAGTTCCTAAGTTCCTTAACAATTTGTTTAGATGTATTAAAGAGCTCGATCAAAAGGACTTAAGAAATAGTGGTGCAAAGATGAAAATAGGCTAGAAAGAAAAGTAATTAAGACAAATCAAAAGAGGAAATTGTTGTTTTATAATAAGTGAAGAACAACGGTTACAATAGTATCACATAAGAAAAAAAAAAAGAAGCTTGATTGTGTAAACATGAAAATATAATGGTGCTAAAATTTAGAATTTTGAGAGAATTGCTTGTTCTTGGATTGTTGATTGTTGGTTCTGTCCTGCATCGTGCCTCCTTAATTCTCTTTTATTTGAACTAATTTCCAGTAACTACCTTCCGATCAACCGCTTTTTACATTGTCCACGTCTCGTTGTGGTTGTAGTGGTAAAGACTTCTTTAATTATTAATAGCAATCCAAGTAATTAAATCATGAAACATCTTTAGCTAATCCAAAAGATTTAATAAATTAATTAACTAATTAATTATTTGAGCTGATTATAATTAACTAACTAATTAATACTTAAAATTAGCTGAATTAGTTTAAGCAAAACATAGCTAATAACTCTTTATCTTTTATTATTAACTAGTGAAATTACAACTTTAGTGTTCAATTTAACATTGTTTTTACTGTTATCATCAACAATATTATTTTCCTTTTGAAAATATCAATAAGTACGCTTGGCCCAATCATAAAATATAGTTGCTTCGGGAGCCTTCTTGGTTTCATATTCGAATCTGGCTCCTCCACCTCCTCTGACAAAAAATACTTAAAAATATTATAAAAATAACTCTATAGAAATATTAATTAGTGAAATTAATTATTTTAAATTTAAAAATATAAAATTTTGAAAGATAATATTCTTATTAGCAAATTTTAATATTATAAGTTTTTTAAATTTTAAAATTCAATATCTAACATTTAATCCTATCTAGACTATCATTTTAAACAGAAGTCTGAAACTTTATCTTGATTATTAATAAAGAAATTAAATGTTGTAATACCGAAAAATGGAGATAAAACAGAATTATTTTTTTTTATTTTTATTATCAGTAGTAGTATTTCTATTATAACGAGGCAAAAGAAATGAAGTGAGGAATGGGAATAGTATAGTAGGGAAGGAACCAGCTGGAGAAACAGTGACAGCTTAGCCAACCTTTGTCGGTCAAACGGGTTGTTCTCTCTTTTATCTATCTATTTATCTGATCTTACGTCTGTTATTACTCCACGTCACCATCTTCTTTCTGTTTGCACGTGCTGATAGCAGCTTTGTGGGCTCCCCTCTCTTAATTTCATTCTCATCCTCGATAACAATCCTTCGTTTTTTTAATCGTTTTCTATTTTTGCCCATTTAACAATGTCATCCGATTAAATAAATTAAAATTAAATTCACTCATTAGCTTCCGCAGATTTGTAACCTCATAGTTTTATATTTGTATTTCTATTGACGTATTTGCGTCGACTTTTTTAATAGATTAATTTTATTTAGATTTGATTTAACTTACTTTGTAATTTTTGTATAGTATTGTCTCTCTTTTATCATTATTGGTAAATGAAATAGTAAAAGTTATTAATTATAAAAAAAATTATTTTATTATTTTATTAAAATTTTCCAAATTTACTATAGTAATTGAATTTCTCAACCCCTTCACCAAACTTTACACAATATGAGGAAGAAGAAACTATTTTTTATTTATTTTTTAAAAAATATTTGATTTTATAAATAAGAACTATTTCAATGTAATTCTTTTCAATGCTATTTCAATTTAATTTGATAATAAATTAATATTTTGTTGAATTATTAGGGAAGAAAAGGGATGTGTTTTTGAATGAGAATGTAAGGACGAAGTAGAAGAGTAGGACCCAATCTCACCCGTCTTCGGGAATTAATAGGATGTGATGGTCCCCATATTACGTTGAAAATAGATCAACGAGATAGAGATGGTGACGCTGTGACATATCCTGCTGATCTTTACTCCATTCTCGCTTTCATCATCGAATCAAATCTAGGGCAAGTGTTGGTTCAGGTTTTCTGTTTTTTGAAACTAAATTTAGTTAATTTTGAATGTCGTTGGGTTTTAACTTTTTAGGTTTATTTCTCATTAAATTTTTTAATTTTAAAAAATCAAATCAAATTAAGTTTAATGGATTTTTATAATTGTTATATCCAGTTTTTTATTAAGTAAGATGACAGTGGGGCAACCTTTACAACACGATTAGTATTTAGTTGTTTTATAAATTTAATTATTATAAAGTAAAAATTAATTGATTTTATATATTTAATTTTTAATATGATTAAAATTTTTTTATTATTATATCTATTTAATGATTTAAACGTATTTTTTATAAAATATTTCAAATATAAATAATTTAATATATTAATTTTAAAAATAAGTCATAATTTTAACTGATTATTTTAAATATTTTTTTACTTAATTAAAAATTAAATTGATTTAAATTATATGATGAAATCTAATTTAAAATAATCAAATAATTGAATTATTAATTTAAACATTTAATCATTTTAAATGGAATTATTAAATCTAATCTAAAATAATTAAATAGTTAAAATCTAATCATTTTAAATTAAATTCTTAAAATACCATAGTAATTAAAATTGAATTGTTGTCTATCATATATTTCGTTTCGTTTGTGTTAACACATTTTTCTAATTGATGGAAATTTTGGTACAAATTTTCATAGGTGGACATCTGGTAAAAGAGTGCGTGCATTGTTTGTCGCCAAATCATTGCCCCAAAAAAGGAAAAAGGCTGGAAGGCCGCCATGGCTTATAACATTGCATTCCATCTACGATTCGGCACTCCTGCTTCCAACTAATTTTGTTTTAAGTAGTGGAGATTTGATTTGAGCACCAAAAGATTTATATAGAAGGTACTTTTAATGTACATTATCTTATTTTTGATATTTGAATTTCAAATTTTTTTTAGTTATTTTCTCATTGTTTAGATACTTTAATTTTCTCAAGCTTGCCAGATTGGCATGGACCTTCGTGGATTGGTGAAGAATAAAGGAGGAATTTTTCTAATTATATTTTTGAAGCTTTTAAAGTAAAAAACTGGAAAAGACAAATTATCGAAAAATATCAAAATTGTGAATTTTTTAAATTTTATTCTAAACATTCATTTATTTAATAAAATACTTGAAAGTTCGGTATATATATTTTTAATTTTCTTTTAAATTTTGTTAATTTTATTTTAATAAAATCTTCAAACTATCACAACTTTATCAATTATATTCTTAACTGTCTACTTAATTTCTATTTTAAAATGACTTATGTACATATTTAATATTTTCATAGTTAAAATTAATAAATTAATGAATTTATTTCAATAATTTTACATTTTAATTAATATAGATTATTTTGATATTTTTGAAATAATTATTTTGTATTTTTACATGATTTCAAAAACACTTAGTTTACTTTTAACTTTATAAAATAATTTATTTTAATTTCATGAATATCTTTTAACAGAGATACATCATTACTCTAATAAAATTGAAGAAGTTAAATAATTATATGTTAAATTTTAAAATAGATACTTACAATAAAATAATGAAAATAAATAGAAAATTTAAGATAAAATTGATAAAATTGTAATTGTTTAGGATTTTATTAATTATAAAATTAATTATAAAATTAATAATTTTTTATTAAAACTTAATAAAAGATTATCAATACATCAATGAAAAGTATATATGATATAAAATTATTTTAAAAAATGACAATTTAGAATAAAATTAAAAATTCATTAAAATTCAAATATTTTTAGAACATTTAATTGAAAAAAAAAGACATGGTATTAAAGAAAGATGCTATAAAAAAGGATGTAAAGGAACTCACTTCAAATGATGATTGGAAAAGTTTGCAACTAAAGTGTCAATTTCTCGGAATTGTTTAGTCTAAATGTGAATAGGTGCATTTTCCATCTATGAGACACAATTTTAAACACTTTGAGGTAACGTTAAGCTAATACATTGTAGTAAGAAATTATGAAATTGATTAAACAAAAGACTATAACAGAGAACATGTTAGATCCTAATAGTTTTAAGTGTTAGAGGTGGAGGTTTACCTTACTCAAGGGTAGAATAGATATTTTCTAATTATATTTTATTTATATATTTTAAGAGTATGATGGGTGAAACATTTTAATATCTCCTCCTGTCACACCTAACTGTTACACCCCAGCCCATACCTGGAGTAACATGCTCCCGTATCATACGTAACGACCTCCTGTATGGAAGATCGCTACGTATCCTACAAGGGATACGTCACTTAAACCAAGTATTAAAATTCGTATGGGTACGCGATCCTGTATTTAGTGGTGAATAAGAGGGTAGCATGGCATTCATACAAGCGAGCATGCATCATTCCCTGGATAACATACGTTCATTCATTCATACGATTAGGTTTATTAACAACTCATTTCTATAATCAACAACAATCCAATACATACAAAGGGTTTCCTACTATATACATAACCAGTTCACCACTAAGATACAGTACTGACTACTGCCACTATGACTAATATAAGCTACGCTATACAAAAATGAAATGGAGATTGCCCAGACAGCTCCACTACCACTTCAAGAAGGCTTTCTCTGCTGACGACCCTACCGTATCTCTGGCTGCTCTCCCGAGGGCTCGGAACCTACGTTCATCAAATGATAAACGCTGAGTATAAAACTCAGTGGTGCTAGGTAATCATAGATAAACATACACATATAAAGCATCATATAGTAAAATCTTAATGACATCATAGAATATATTTCCAACCAATGCAATGTAAATGCAAACATGCATTGCACTCTCCCTCCTTTTCATTCTTACAAACACTCTTATTTTCCTGTAATTGTGCACATTCCTTTTACACATACTGGGTCCTTATATGTACCGGTACTCATCTCCCGAAGGAGGGCATTTAACTGTATGGTGCTATGCACCTTTTTTCCTACTATATGTCTCGAGACTCATCTCCCATTGAGAGGGCATTAGTTTATATGATCCCTTAACGGAATCCCATTAACATGATTGACCTAGCATGCCCAGAGCTTAGCTCTACTCTCATCACTCTATCTTTCCTTTCTTTCTTTTCTACTATTTTCTTCCTCGATCACTATGCATGCCATGAACATTCCATGCCATATGCTTCATAACAGGGCATCCACCCATTCCATTATAAAAATAATAGGAATGTCGTAGCAATCATTTAATCAACCTCAAGCATCATTTTCAGACCTTACTTAGGTCTCAAGATAAAGAAATAAGCTAAACAACACCACAACTACTAGGTATATAACATACCTAGTATGAACCCATACATCCAACATAACTAGCATAAACCTGTGATAAGAAGCTTGCTGACGTAAGCCCGTAATCTTGGTATTATCGACTTCTAGCGGTAACTTCTAGCTCTCATGCTCTCCCCTTGCTTTAGGAGCTTTAATTTAGTGTTTAGAAGGGTTTAGGATAGAAGAAAGTGATGAAAAACTAAAGAAAACCTTAATACTTATCCTTTTAACCGGTCAATATAAGTTACGTACGGCTGCATGGATCTTAGTACGCCCATACCGAACTAAAACTTCTGATGCACACAACTCCTGCGAGTAATGATACGCCCGTACCCCGTTTGGTACGCCCGTACATCCTCGATTTTCCTGATGCACCCAAATTCCTGCGAGTTGGCATCCAGCTGTACCACCCTTTGGTACGCCCGTACGCCCTCCAGAACCTAAAATCCCTTCATCTACCCTGTTTAGTACGCCCATACATAATTCCGTACGCCCGTACCCCTCTCAAAACTCCCCTAATACTCTCTTCTTATTCCAACCCAATGCACCTAACTCACCTGTCAAGCACAAACACTTCTAAAACTCACTCACATCATACCTAACATGGTGGTTGCCTCTTACACTTCCAAGAAATCTCAAGAAGGTGGCAACACCCTCACAACCCAACATCCAAATCACAGAACACACGTATCAAACCCATCACATCACATTCCCATAAACATGCATTCTCACATCAACAACAACATCACATCATATTCATCAAATACATACATACACATATACATACACATATTCATATGCATACACCCTAGCAATCATACACATACGCATAAATTACTAGGGTCCTAAACGCGAGTGTAACACCTAACTATGCTCCTAATGCTCTTTAGAGGGAAGTACTAGTTAGCCTTAGGTGATGTTCAGATGCTAGGCATGACGACAAACACTTGTTAAGTTTGTTTTTAGTGTAGGATATTCTCTTATGCATACATACAAAGTGGGATATTGAAATTGATGTATCAATTTCATTATCAATAAAACAAGTAGTTAGATTTATTCAATCATTATGCCTCATTCTTATCTTATTATGCATTTTCCTTGTATGATGCTTATGCTATCCGAGGAGCTCATGATGCTCTTGTAATCAGAATGATATTGCTAGCGATGCTCATATATGAGGCTTGGTTTAATCATGAATTGATTATCTGTAAGGTTTAAAGGTTTGTTTGTATAGGAAGTGTCTTACATGAGTGCCATATGGGTCCTTGTAGAGGGCAGAGATCTATACCCATGATACTTGGTATCAAAGCCTTGACTAATACAATTAAGATGATTCTTGATGGTGTATGATAATGCACATTGAGGTGCTTGGATGATGACTTGAGCAAGTTGAAAGACTTTAACCAAACTATGTAAGGAGGGGCTACATAATTGAATGACTTTAAGATTATATGAGTAGAATATTATATAATTAAGAATAGTCCAGACAGTTTTGAGATTGGGTAGGTATGAGACTGTTCAATTCCAAATTGTTCAAGTTATTTTAAGATTGTATTAGCATGGAATTGTACTGTCACACCTTTCTAAGGTGTGGTATGCTCCCATAGAATAACTAATGATCTCTAATACATGGAAACCACTATTTACTCTATAAGGGATATATAAAAAATTTTTAATATCTACTTTATTTATGTTGATGCGTCATTATAGGTTTTGTGGAAGTCTTAGTCCCCGTTATTAGTTTTGTTGCCTCACAAATTAATTTAAATTGCTTAATCAATTTAATTTGCTCCTTTCCAAGTCCTTGTCCTTGGAGAGACTACTGCTGAATTGGTTCTTTGGAAATCCGCGCTCACCATCATCTGTTAACCTGCATTCATCAAATGACGAACGCTGAGTATAAAACTCAGTGGTGCTCAAACACATAATATAGGAAAATATAATCATTTATATCACTTATATAGATCAAGTCATGTAAACCAGGTTATCATAGAATCAACATTACCATATATTCATTTAGAATGTTACTTCTAAATATTTTCGATGTATCTCAATAGTTATTTGATTCTAACACTTTGAGGTAATAGTTCATTTCATGTCATTGCTATGACTAGTTAATTTCCATGACACATATACCATATATTATTCCTTGGTTTCATGATTTGTCTAAATTACCTTTAAGCAATGTAGTCAAATATCAGGTATACTACATCAACCATAGTTACTCAACTATTATCATTTCATTTATGTAAATATATCTA
>CANYBF010010539.1:0-14521 GCA_948192965.1 Dalechampia spathulata | reverse complement strand
TTGCATTTGAAAAATATGGTTTAGATGTTTTGAATTCTAATTGAATAAATTATTTATTAAATTAAATAATCATCCAACAGTAATATATTAATTATTTAATCATACTTTAAATATTAATATATCACTTAGAAAACAAAACAGAAGTCAAAACAACAAGAATTCTTATCATGCTCAAATTGCTCCTTTTAAGAGTTTTAATTCAAATAAAATACTTATTAATCTCAAAAATTAATAAAATTTCATTTTTAAAAACTTTAATGTGTATTTCCTATGCGCATATTACCATGATTTTTACTAAATCACATCCAAACTGAATCAAAATTCATTAAAAATGGTCTAACATCAAGCTAACATAATAAATAATTGATTCATTACATGTCCAACAAGTAAACACGCAATAATCAAGTAAGAACATTAAGAATAACATAAAAAAATCCATTCGATTTTTCAATAAGAGCATGTGCAACATATGAATTTTTATCTCGTAATATTTCCATATATGTATGCAATGTTTTTTAACAAAAACCATGTTAACTCAATGAATAATAAGTGGTTAAAATTTCAAATCAAAATTCAAACATTAAATTTTTTAAAACTAAAAAAAATGCAAGGCATAATGAGTGAAAATGAAATCTTATGTGTTCTATGCATAAATTGCAAACCAAATCGTTCTGATACAACTGTTGGTTTATGCAAACATGTTTAGCTATGAAAGATATAATTTAAAACCTTTTAAATACACATTTTACAATGGATCTAGAAATTTTATACATAGAAAACATCACATACAAAGAAGATTATACAAAGGAGATTGAAAAATTTACTTTAAGTTGATGCCCTTCTTCCTTTGTCCTTATGAAAATTTATAACAAACTTTTCAATCCCCAATGATAGAGGATCTCCAAACTATCCAAACAAGTTAATAAAATGATTAGTAATCAAATTACTAGTTTTGTTTAGAGACTAGTAAAATAAAACATAAAACAAAATGGATGAAGAAAGATGATTGAATTTGGTTTTCTTCTTGATGTTCTATCAAAACTAAATTATTTTTCTTGTTCTTGAGCTTCAAAATACCTAGAAACTAGAAGGAGAAGAGAGGCAGTTGAAATTTACTTCTATCACTCAATATGTTTTCACCAAAATGTAATGATATAACCCTAATTAGGTTTAGGTTACGTTAAGTCAAGTCATGTGCATGTCACATGCTTCTGGCATGTGATTTACACGTGACTGACTTAAATTTCTTTCTACAAGTACATGATAATCATGTACACTTCCATTTAATTCATCATACATGAATAAGTTAGGTGACATTCATGTTTTGACCATTAAGTAAATTAATTCCATCAAAAACCTGTATATACCATGCATATAAAACATGTCATTTTAAATCACTTGTATTTTGAGTTCAACTAATCAGATTTCAATGATCTTGGTATCAAATGAAAGCTCTTTTCATGATATTTCTAATAAACATGAAAAATATAGGTTATCTTATCACCATAAAAACATATTCTTTCATCTCTTTCTCTTTTAGCTTTTATTTTTACTAGTCTTTGAAATTATTGTATGTAATATTGATTGCTAATTAATCCTTTTAATTGTATGGATACTTTGGAGATCCTCTTAGTTAGGGATTGAAAAGTTTGCTACCATTTGAAATGATCAAGAATAAAGGACAACAAACATGTAAGCATTACTTCATCTTTTGATATATTCTCTATAGTTTTCAACAATTTCCATATCCATAATTATGATAACCTTGATATCTTAGGTCTAAGGATACTTTTACTACTAATACGAGTGAGATTTATGTTTGAAAAATATAGATTAATTATCCATATGAAATCTCATTGGCAAGGCCTCTAATGAATCAATACTATACTATTCATTCACATGTTTACCTTAGACAACTCATATCAAAGTGAATGAGAATCACCCCATAATGGAAGTATAACATGTGCTAGTCTAACCATACTAATAATGACCAATCTTATTAAAACCTTTGATTAAGGTAATTTCGATATTGAATATTAATATACAATCAAAATCTCAAATCATAAACTCTTTATGAATTTCTCTTATACTTTTCCAATATCATGAACTTCATTGTTTAGTTTAATACTCTAAGTAAAATAAGTATATATTGTATTGAAATAACGAATAATGCCTCTTATTGATTAAATATTCAATTATGAAATTATATATGAACCATGTTGCTCTAAAGCATACCCTAATAATAATGTTATTATAAATGACCATTTTCCACTACCATTTATAGACCAAGTTTTAGAAAGGCTAGAAAAATTATCATTTTTTTTGCTACTTAGATAGATTAAGTGGACTTTATCAAATTTCTATTGAATTGAAAGATAATCTAAAACTACCTTTACATGCTGCTATGATACATTTGCACTTAGAAGAATGCCCTTTGGCCTTTGCAATATGTTGAAGTTTTATGGATGATTTTAATGTTTATGGATCTAACTTTGCAAATTGTTTAGAAAATGTTTTCAAAGTACTTGATAGGTGTAAAGAAAATGGATCAATGCTTAATTTGGATAACTGTCACTTTATAGTCTAAGAAGGAATTGCTATTAGGCATTGGGTCTCAAATAAAGGAGTAGTAGTTGACAAGGCCAAAATTAAAGTAATAGTAGACGTACCACATCCAAAATTTATTAAAGATGTTTAAAGCTTCCTTGCCTTTACTAGGTTTTATCAAAGATTTATTAAAGATTCTTTAAAAATTTCCAAGTTTTTATGTAACCTCTTAGCAAAAGATTCTAAATTCTTGTTTGATTTGAAATGTGTGCAAGCCTTTAAGACATTAAAGAAAACATTTATTTCAACACCTATTTTGTAAACTTTTGATTGGAACTCACCTTTTGAAATAATGTGTGATGCAAGCAATTTTTTTATTGGTGATATTCTTGGCTAAAAGAAGGAGAATAAGCCATATGTTATCTACTATGCTAGTAAACTCTTTGATATGATTCAAATTAATTACACCACAATAAAGAAAGAACTTCTTTCAATTATGTATGCATTTGATAAGGGGTGTAAGGCCATGATTGCTTAAATGGATTCTCATGTTAGAAGGGTTTGATTAGGAGGTTAGACATAAGAAAGGTAGTTAAAACCTTGTAGCATATCACCTTTTAGGATTGGACCCTTTTGCTTTGCAAAAAATGATGATGGTGTTCCTATTAATGAGTCTTCTAATTATAGAAAGCTTTTAATGATTACAACTGAAAAAGAGCCATGGTATGCAAATTTTGTGCATTATATCATAAGTGGCATTCTTCCTTATAATAAACAATTTAGGAAAAGAAAAAGTTTTTGCATGATACTAGATACTATTTTTGGATGATCTTATTTTATTTAAGCAATGTCATGATTGTTTAATTAGAAGATGTATCCTTCAAGAAGAGATCTCTTGTATTTTTATAACATTGCCATTCAGGTGAAGTTGGTGGGCATTATGGTCATCTAAGACAACTTCTAAGGTTTTACAATGAAGTCTTGATGGCCAACTTTGTTTATAGATACTCAAAATTATATGCTTTCATGTGACATATGTTAAAAAATGGGTAACAGTTCAAAGAGACAAGAGATGCCTCAAATAGGTATTTTAGAGATAGAATTATTTGATGCATGAGGAATAGATTTCATGGATCCTTTTTACTAGTTCTTGTGGAAATAAATATATTTTCTTTATGATGAGCTGTGTTTCCAAATAGTTGAAAGCCATAGCTTCTTTACATAATGATGCTAAGATGGTAAAAAAAATGTTGAAAAGCATAATATTTCATAGATTTAGTACACCTAGAGTACTTATAAATTATGGAGTCACTCATAAGATAACTATACCATATCACCCATAAATAACTGGGTAGGTCAAAGTTTGTAATTGAGAGCATCAATGGATTTTAGAAATGACAATCTCTTCATTTAGAAAAGATTAGACATTTAAATTAAATAATGCTCCTTGGGCTTATGAGACGACATTTAAAATCCTTATAGTACTTATATAACCTTACCAATTGGTTTATGGTAAGTATTATCATTTCCTTAATGAACTTGAGCATAAGGTATATTAAGCAACTAAAGCATTGAATTTGGATATGAAAAATGCCAACCAAAATAAGTTGTTAAAACTAAATGAACTTGATAAATTACAAAATAATGTCTATGAGAATGCTAAGCTCTATAAGGATTGAACTAAGAATTGGCACAATAAGCATGTTATGCATAAAGAATTACAAGAGGGTCAATTAGTCCTTCTTTATAATTCAAGGCTCAAGCTATTTCCTAGAGAATTAAGGTTTAAGTAGTTAGAATCATTCAAAATTTCAAAAATATTTCCCTATATAGTCGCACACTTAGAGAATCCAACGGAGAGCATTTTAAGGCTAATGATCATAAACTAAAACCATATGACACTGATAAAAACTTTCATAAACATACTTCTCTCAATAAAAAGTATATGACGTTACCTTTTACATACATTATTTTTTATTATTAGTTTAATTTATTTATTTATAGTTTATACTATTTCTTTTTCTTTTTATTCAACATTTTTCCTATCAAATTAATTATTTATAAGTTATGATAAGTCAACATGAATGTGCTGACTCGTTATAACAATTTCATTTCACACATTCATAATTTATATAGAGTAAGCATAGACACGATTAGGTATGTACATTTTACTCTTGTTATTTTTATATCCTTCCTTTTATTTTATTATCCCACCTCCAACGGTGTAACATGCTCCCATAGTGTAATTACCAACTTTCTAAATTAGAAATTTGATAACCACCCTACAAGGGATTTAAATAATTGACCTATTAAATGTAGTATAAATTTTTTTTGAATGATGTAAAACACGTATAACAATATACCACTTATAAGCATTCTGTAAACCTGTATAGTGGGATTATTTCATAAAATAAACATTCATTGCTTCCACACATTAACAGTAAAATTAAGCAAGCATCACTTCATTGGTTTTAGGATGTCCCTGGTGGTATCATTATATTTACATCGTAAAACATAAAATACAACAGTAATATATTTTACAACTATATTTACTGCTAAAGTACAAAAAGAGTAGGTCACATGAAAATCAAGAAGTAGGAGTCTGCCTTGAAGTTCGAGTCCTCTACCCAAAATCACTATCTCAGGGACCTGCTGCTGACACTGCTATATCCCACACTCTCTTATGTCACTAGTGCCTACATTCATCAATTGAAAAATGCTAAGTATAAAACTCAGTGATGCTAGAAAAATGAATAATCATAAACAATATAACAATTCACACAATATCATAGAATCATCATTCCCAATATAATCAATCATTTTAGTAATAATTCCATTTAGAAAGAAAATATGCCATTAGCCGAATAATATTATTACCTGTAACAACTTTTGCTATTTACCTGTGAACTTTATTACATAACCATAATTCGTTCACAACCATTCACAGTGTAATAACAATTATAACATTTTAAATGTTATTTCATCGATAATCGTTAAATGCAATAAAATGTGCCTTTGAGAATGCAATTTATGAATTGCACTCTTCCTCTCCTTTTCCTTTACCAATTTTCATTTCATAGGCTTCTTTTTCAATTGTGCATAATTTTGTACTAGATCTTTCATTTATGAGGTTCAATAAACAGGAACCCATTTTATTTCCGTTCGATTTCCCATGGAAATCATTTTATATACCACTACACTTTCATTAAACATTTCCTCACTTTCGCTCATTTTCCACCTTCCTTATTTCTTCATGATATGCCATGTTATGCTTGATATGATAATGCATTCATGATTATGAAATAAGGAATACGTATAATATCATGTTACGGATAATCATTCAATGACATTACAGTAAATTATAAACAACGTTCCATTATTTATCATTTAATGATTGAGGAATACTAGCACAAACCTATGATAGCTTTCCCTTTGTTTAACTTATCTGGTGGTATGCATTGATTATCCTTGGGACCACCTAAATCATAATACAATGTTTGTATTTAATAAAAGGATTGAATACAATCATTAATCATTCATAATTCACACTTTTGTAGTCATTTTGTAATATATATATATATACCACTATATAACAATCATTTACATATATCAAGTCAATTCATATACTAAAACACAATATTAAATAAGGAAATTACAATAGCATTTAAAGGAAATCACTATTCATATTAACTATCATGTTACACGAGATCAAATATGAAATATATGATATTAAAATAAAGTAATCCTTATATTATTGAAAACTAGATTTAATAATATTTCAAATGGCATATCATACGTATAGAAATCCATTCATTTAAATAAATAATACCTATGTTACTTTAAAATTTTATATAAAACTACTTTTTTTAATAAATTCCAAAACCAATTTATTGTTTTCCTTTATTATTGAATTAAAATAAATTTAATATCATAGTAAAGTAGACTTAAAAGCTTCCTAATGATATATCATACGTATATTAATTCATTTATTAAGTAGTTAATTTGGAAGTTTATTTAGAAAATATTTTCTTTTAACCTTTAAGAACCACCACTTTTTGATTCATCTTTTAATAAACCATTTAAATACCAAATTAAATAAACTTTACATTATTAGAAAATAGGTTTAGTAAGCTTTAATTTAATATGCAACATGTCCATAAAGTTACTCATTAAAGTACTCAATTCATACGCATAAGTTAAAATATTACACAACCGCATTTCACATTTATCATAGGAGTACTTTGCCCTTCTCATTCCAAATAACAATATACTTTAGTTAACTGTACATATAATGGTAACTAATTCTTTTATAAATAGTAAGGGATAACCTTTAAACATGGGTAAGGAACCATTTCCTAGTTTACCATCATTTAACCGTAATAACATGTATTACCGCATAATATCCACCTCAATCCATGGTAACCCAATTCCCTTGTATTCCTAGATGACTATCATACGGATTCACACATTAATTAGAACATGCAAAATGTTCAAAGAGGGTAGCATTTAACTCATTCATGCATATACATTCAAGTATCTTAATACACAAGTTGCCGTAAGCTCAAATTTACTCCCTAAGACAAATGAAATATGGTCGGAGTGTAGTTTGAACCACACACACCACAACCTACTATTTCCCATAACAAACATATTACAACCCGTTCCAAATGACAATAGCAATTTCTTTCCTAAGCAGAAAAAAGATGGACAATTAAGCATGCATATAAAATAATCCTTTGCTTATAATCATACAATCTCAATATCATGCATCACCACATAACATACTTCAACCCACGGTAACTTAATTTATTGTATTTTGAAGAATTTATCATGCAGATTCATACACACATTTAAGCATGTGGATTATTCACTAAATACAACACTCAATTTATTTACACATACACAACATACACATTACATACACGACCATAAATCCACTTCTAAACACAAAACAACTTACAATTAAACAATATATAGAATCAACAAAATAGATCCTTTATAGCAACATCTTTTCTTTTCAAACACCATATCAACAAGTAGGTTCACACACAATCATTTTATCATAAGCTCACCTTACAAAATTCAACACAACATATACACAAAGTAAACCCTCACCAGTAACTTCCCTTAATGCTAATATGCAAAAATATTCCCACAACAACATTCTATTATCACTAACCATAAAGTACACTTCTTCTTTACACACGCAATACACTCCATCATAAAAGTTTGAACCAAAATGAATCAAAGAAGAGAAGAAGAAAGAGTAGGTAAAATCACGCAAGGAGCTTCCCACCTTCATCAATCTGCTGATCTTTAATCACTTACACACACTCACTTACCAGGTCTTCTTAAGCTTGGATTAGGAAGTAAAACACACATGCATGAAGGACTGAGTGAGGATCGATGGAGACAAATAATAGAAGAAGAAGGGAAATGAAGATCATGATGGGGTTTTGAGAGTGGAGAGGGAAAAGGAAATTAATGGATTGCTTCTTACATCCCTTTATAAATTTGCTTAGTGGAATGAACTCCACCCCACACACCATGCACACACACGCACGCCAACATCTCTTTAACCCCTCCACTTTCATATATATATATATATATATATAATATAATAATATATAATATTACATAATATAATATAATATAATATAATATAATATAATATAATATAATATAATATAATATAATATAATATAATATAATATAATATGGTATGATAAAATATCTTCCATTTATACAATGTATATACATGATACATACGCATATATACATACACAATATATACATATTATTATACATGCTTAAATATAATTTTAGCTTCTAATATTTATATATATACGTACATTTTAATCATCACCTAAAATAATATACATAAAGTCACATATAATTACAAGTACACTCACATGCGTAAGCAAATTTATTAATCAAGCACATGTATATATATATTAAACATTCTTTAAAAATCCATATACATAATACATATAAAAATAATATCCACACATTTACCGAATATTAATATTGATATTACACTCGTCTCATTACCACATTATTCACTATTTCATAATTTCACCAATTATTATCATATTGATATCATAACACATATCAAATAACATATCATTCACTTTCCATATCAATTTCACATATCGCATAATTCCATATTTAATCTCAATCATATACAAAGATTAATTAGCATTCATCACACATATAAGCAATGCACTATGCTACATGTGTATATGCGATATTTATTATTTTTATAATTATTATTTTGTTGTTATTATTATATAAAATTTCATGTATTTTATTCATAAAATATTATTTTTACATTTTCTTTTGTATTATGATTTATTTGTGTTCTTTTTACTTAATTTCTTATTTCCATTTAAATTCTTTAATCTTTCCTCCTTTTTCTTTTAATTTTAAAAATTACTTATATTATTTCTATTATCAATATTATATTCATCTTATATTTACTAATTTATTTAATTTCTACAATTTTTAACTCATAACCCTAACTTTTTAATATTTCTCTTCTATTTTAAAATTGAGTTAATACTTTTTTACTTAAGTGAATCAACACACTCCTTCTAAAAAGTCACCTCATTTCTTTGCTAATATCTTCCTTCATTTCTTTATATCTAACTTTAATTTCTTTCCAAATCTTTTCAACTTTTCACTATTTTTCTCTTTTACTTTATTTTTGTTTATCTTTTCTATAAATCTTTCTAATTTTTATCATGGTAAGAACACATGGAAGGTTTTCAAAAAATAAGGAGCCTATCATTTCCTCAAAACAAAAAGCCAATGGACCTTTAGAAATTTCTAGCCAATATATAGCTCATTTCCCTCTCTACAGTCAAGTAGAAGTTACAAAGTATGTACACTCTAAGGCGATAATGGTAGTGACCCTGGAAAAAAGAATGATTCTAATTATGAGGATACACACATTGAAATTCCAATAAATCAAATCATTGGAATTTCCATGGAAGTTACTAGTGGAGGAAGTTCTAAAGAGTGCATTATTAAAATATATAGATCTTACTAAATTCCTTTCATCTTGATATATGGCAAGCCTTAACAATTGAGTAATTGTTCAAATTAATACTTAATAACCCAAGTCCTAGTGTTCAACACCTTACTCCTCATAGTTAAGTCATAAAGACTAGGAAAATATAAATATATAAATTAAAAGTAGAATTTATTACTTCATTAATGAGATTGGAAACTATCAATATGGACATATCACCATATGTTTTACTTCCTTTAGAGTGTGATTCTTATTCACTATGATATGAGATTTTCAAAGTTGTTGGTTTAAAAACATGATTATGCATCAGAAATATTATTTAAAATTTGTATAGAACACATTCTTTATTAAATGTTACAACTAAATCATTCAAACATACTCATATAGAGAGAGTATGGAAATGGTTTAGTAACATAAACATGGATGTCAATCTCATTTAATCTTGCATATTAAAAATAAAAACTAAAAGAAAGATAATGATGGATGTTTAAGTTTGGTTTGCTCTTATTTAATTCAAATCCTTTTCTTCTCCTTGAAAGGATTAATTTTTTCTTTCTTTTTCTATAAAAAGAATGTGAGTTAGAAAGAGAAGCAAAAGCATGATCATTATGTTACCTAAAATTAGGTTATAATGATAATAAGGCCTATATGGCATATAGGGTTGACATGTCAGCTTAAGTATCATGACACATAAGTTAACTTAATCTAGATAATATATGATGCATCTAACATAATCTGAAACCTTAATAAGTTATATGATAATCACATGACCCTTCTCATTCTCTTAAGTTATGCATATGCAAGTCATATGACACATGCATATGCATAATCATGTGCATAACATAAACATTGCACATGTAAACTTAAATCATGTGTTTCTAGATGTTTAAGATGATTTAGGAGACATAAGATTTAAATTCCCAAAAATGAATATGAAAGGGGATAAATTAATGTTTTTAAGTAGACAAAAATGCATATGGATTAAATGCATTTATCATGTCCATATTCCTAACACACACTTGATCTACACTTGCAATTATCACTTAGTAATCATAAAATTTTATTTGTATAATGTAAGTAAATAATTCACCTAGGATGGTCATTTATTATTATTAATAAATTGATAGTTATAAATGATAAATTAATTAATTAGCGGATAATTATAAAGTTAGTGCGATGATATAATTTTATGATTTAAAGAGTAGTTATAAAGTTAGTTGGCATATGTTAATGAATGTGTAATTAGATGGGATAAACTAGGAAATAAAAAGGGATTATGATTTCTTGGTTTTAACATCATCCATGATCACTTATATTCTAATATTACCTAATGAGTATGTAGTACATTGATAAAATGGATGGACTTAATACATATGCCTTATATTAGTCATTAGAAGATAAATAAATAAATATAAATATGCTATAAAAATTAAGTTAATTAAAATTTAATTATTTGGATTAAATATGCTGACAGCTTAGTGAAACCTGAATGTGAGGTGGTAGGGTGCTTAATAAAGCTCCTTAAACTATAAGTAAGAGCTAAAAATTGGGTGTGTACCTTGTAGGAAGGGAATAAACAAAAAAAAAGAAAGACAAAAGAGTAGGGTGGTGTTTCCAATTAAGAGGATGACATGAACAATAAACTCCTAAGGTAAGTTGCAATATAAATCTTTAATAAAGGAAAAAAGAGGTTTTACAGGTGTAGGTGTTAATAATTTATAACTAATACTATTAGGTCTGAGGTATGGTTCAAAGGACCTTTAATATATGGGTTTTAGTCTTAGTAAATAGCAGTATAATGCTATGACCATGATATAAATTATAGCAGTAATTTTATAATTATATTTATATGAGTAAATGTGTGATTGTAGATATAAATGCAAGTGTGCCATAATGGGTTGTAACAATAATGAAAATATATTAAATTTCACTTGCTATTAATGTAAATTGAAGAGTTGGTAGCCATTTTATGCATGGTGTTAATTACACATATAACCTATCTATTGTAGGATTACGTAAGTGTAGTATGTACATGATTTGAACTTCCTTGACATAGTTGTGTATAATTCTCATATTAGTAATGGAGTATTATTATTATAAGAATTTTTATCCAATGTTAATTAATAATAAAATAATGAATGCATACATGATGAGTTCAAACTTATACACATATAAAAGTGGGGAAATTGTTGGCTAAGTGTTGGTCATTCTAGTAAGTGAACTTTAATTAATTGATTAAGGTATGATGTAATGTTAAATTAGTACCTGGTTGTTTGCTAAAAACATGAGTTGTGGTAATCAAGCTTAATGAAATTAAGGATGTTGGGTTTAGAAATGAATAAAAGAATCTTGTAGTTAATAAGTATATGAATCAATTGAGTCAATATGGTAATTGTTTAATAATTTATGAAGGATGTAATACAAACTTTAATTCGTCAAAATATGTTTGCATCTAAGCTTCCAATTATGCATGAATCTTTTTAGATCATGTGATTTTTTAGACTTCCATAAGCCAGTAAATACATGAATCAGGCTGGAAAAGAAATTAATAGTGTAATGAGCAGTGGACAACTATTTAAATACATGTCAAATGTTAAAATAGAAAATTCTGAATTGATGTCCTATGACCTATGTAAGCATGTCATATTTAAAGTTTGACAAGCATGAATTTAAAGTTATCCACTTCAAACTTTTATGTGTTGCATATGGATGTTGTGGCTTAGAAATTAATTCAATTATCATCTGAATTAATATGAAAACAAGTTGATCATATGAATGATAAACATAGGGTACATTCACAACTCCATTTCTAATGAACTCATAATAGACCTATGTTATTGGACCATATATATTAAGTGCATAATTATTGGTTATATGACATAAAGTTTAATAGAATTATGAGCCTAATTAATGTGCATAATTTGTATAGTGCTTAACTAGATAAGTAGCTGAAACTTCACTTTATGATGCCAATAAAAGTGAATATCTCATATGTTAGTTTCCTGATTATATGTAATAAAATACTTGTATGGTTGTTTGGTCTCCTTTTTTATTTATTAGGAAGATTATATGCTTACAATGAAATTTATTATGATACATGAATTAGTTTTCTAATGGGACTAGATGATTAATTCATTTAAGAGCTTTGTTAGGAGTATTTGTATGCATAATATTGCTTACTCATGTAATCATTCATGCACAAGTCGATCATAGGATTAGACTGTGTGGTTAATGTGATGGTTATAGATTGATTTAATCCAAGTTAAGGAGATGTCAAATGTGTTAGTTAAGCTAATGTAAACTTTGACTTTAGGATTATTGGAGTTTTAACTAAACTAATTTGAGAATAATTAAATGGGAAGGTGGTTTCTTATGTGCATATATAATTATGAACTATATTTTTTTTATTACTTATGAAGTTAAAATCGATGTAATTAAAATTAATTGGTAATGGCACTAATTATGATAAGATGAATAAATGATCATTTTATATATGAAATTGTCTATGAGCATAATGTTACTTGTGCATGAAATAACCGATGCAGAATTCATTTGTATAATAGCATCTCTAGTATTATGTCAGTGTGTGTATGCTAACCATGTCACTTCATTGTTATAGTTGTAGATTTGTTTGGTGGAGTATGTAAATTATGATCAAGCATTACACTTATTTTCTTTGAACTTTTAAAGAACTCAATCTATGCATATCACTATGACATCACTCACTCGAAGTTAAAATAGATATTATATAAATAATGCTAAAAATATCATTCTTAGAGAAATCTAGTTTGATTAGAAACATATAAATATGGGTATGTTATTTGTTTTATATAATCAAATATTTAAGAATATAAAATGATTAAGAGAAATGGAAAAGATATGCATCACATATATGAGTGTATTTATCTAAAGTGTTAGTGTAATATAATTGATTAAGATATTAAGGAATTTATGCTTATCTGGCAAGGATAATAGAAGGATCATTATCACTACTCTACTAATGAATAAAGGAAAACATAAAATAGGTTTGTGTCTAATATTAATTGACTTGTAAATGAAATTCACAAGTAAATAAGAGGCTTGATGATACAAGAATATTATTGTGAAATAATATAACATAATATGAATGTTTGATTCTTATTTGTTAATGCTGGATATATGATATATAGATATATCTAGGAATTTCATTGTTTTATAATTGCACCATCATCATATAAATGCATGCATGATAAAGTCATGCATCATATATCATTAATATGATTTATGGAGAGATAAAGAAGACACAATTATATATATGGAAATATACATATAAATATACATACAAAGGGAACAATAAGGGTAGTGTTAATATATTTATATATTACAAAAGAGAGATATAAGGGAGGCATGAGTATATTTATATATTGAAATGATATAGGAATAGAAAATATAAAGATATAATTGTGAGCTTCGGTTCCGTTTCCGGCTTTTCAGGTTTTACCTTTTGAGAAAAAGCAGAGTGTGGAGTCGCCACCTAGTTTGTTTCTATTAATCCAATTGAATTAACTTTGAAAACTAAGAAATAAAGCTTAGGTTTTCCAGAGTTGAAAACGACCTAAGTTTCTTCAGAGTATGGGTTCGGGATTTTCAAATCTATTTGTATTCCACTTAATATGCTCTTGTTTAAGTTTAATGAAAGTTCCTAGCATACACTTAAGGTTCAAGTTATATTAGAGTGTTTTTCATGGCATAGGGCATACAAAGGAAAATGTCACATGTTATGAAAGCGTAAGGAAAGCATAAATAAAGCAGTAAAAGAAAGCAATAAAGAAACAGAAAAGGAAATGTGGGCAAAACAACCCACCCGAATAAAGAAAAAGGAAGCAAAAGACTTGGGTATTTAAATACAACCCAACCAAAAAGCAAAGTAATTAAAGCATAAATCCTAAATGGTGAGCCCAA
>CANYBF010010530.1:0-50872 GCA_948192965.1 Dalechampia spathulata | reverse complement strand
AAAAAATAGCATAATAACAATAAAAAGTGATAGATTTACCAACCTCTCGTCGATTCTCCTTAGCTCCAAGTAAAGGGAAAAGAAAATCCAATTCCAAGCGTTAGGGATTGAAAATCACCTAATCTAAGTGATTTTGTGAATTGATTTTAACACTAGTTGCTTAGATTAATCAAAATTAGGTTTAGAAAAAGATTAGTCACGTTTTTAGTCGTCAGAAACCCTAATCCCGCAGCTCTCAAAGTCCCAACCCTTATCAGAATGGAGTTCCTAAGCTTTTAAAGTTGCTGCCCCGGAGACATACGTGATCGCGTATGTCAACATATGCTAAACCCTAAAACATACACGATCGCGTATAACCACATATGCTAAACCCTAAAACATACACGATCGCGTATGTTTGTACATATGCGGTGGGGATAGAAACATATGCGGCGTGTGACGTCCTAAAATGGGCCAGAATTGGCCCAGAACATTCCGAAATGATCTGAATCAGTTTGGAATGGCCCAAGACTAACCCGACATGGTCCAAAATCATCCCGAACTCAATCTGAGTCAAGCCGGTCCAAAATTAGGGTGCGACACTCATTTTATAGCACCATTGAGTTATATACTCAACGTTTATCATTTGATGAATTCAGGCGCTGGTCCATTGAGCGAGGGACAAGGTTAAGCAAGCATTAGTCAGCAAGGAATAGGATTCGATAGAATCTTACTTCTACAACAGCTTGGACATTTGTTAACGTACTCTTAAATATCTTTGGTTATGTAGCTTAAACATTACTCATGCTGGCAGTAGTATTTGTATGTTATATTCTGACTTGCATATGAATGTGTTAATACTATGACTCCTCGATATGAATATAATGATAATGAATGATGATGTATATACATATGAATGATAATATGATGCAATATATAAATGATATGACCCATGTATATAGATGACCAAAATACTCCAGTACACACGTAACGATGATAAAACAGATGTCATATCGTAAAAAATTTTATGCATTCCTTGTAGTGTAATTAATGATTTCCTTCATAGGGGGTTTTTAATTATGCTATGAGAGCATGTTATATTGGGTATAGGTGTGACATTTATTAAGGAATTTTATGTAAAATAGCCTCCTGGTTTTTAATATTTTGAAAAACTAAATCATGTTTTTAAACTAACAAAAGTGTTATATGGTCTTAAGCAAGCTTTTAGAGCTTGGTATGAAAGACTTAGCATATTTTTATTGGAAAATAGTTTTACAAAAGGTAAAGTTGATACAACTTTATTTACTAAATATCATAAGCATGACATTCTTATTATTCAAATATATGTTGATGACATTATTTTTAGATCAACTAATGAGCTTATGTGTAAGAATTTTACAAGTTTGATGCAAAAGAAAGTTCAAATAAGTATGATGGGAGAACTCACTTTTTTTCTTGGATTAAAAATCAAATAAAGTAAGGAAAGAATTTTCATCAATCAAGATAAGTACATAAATGAACTCTTGAAGAAATTCAAGATGAACAAAGCAAAAGCTTATGGAACTCCAATGAGTTGAATGGTGAAAATTGAAAAAGATGATAAAGGTAAAAGTATGGATACCAAGATGTACAAAGGTATGATTAGATCTTTATTTAACTACAAGTAGACTCGATATTTACTTTAATATGTATTTATGTATGAGATTTCAAACTAATGCTAAGGAGTCATATTTAATTATTGTTAAAAGGATCCTTTGGTATCTTAATGGTACTCAAGACTTAGGTATTTGGTATCCTAAAGATACTTCACTTGATCTAGTTGACTATAGTGATGCAAATTTTATAGGAAGTAGAGTTGGTAGAAAAAACACTTTTAAGACTTGTCAATTTCTTGGTGATTATTTCATTTCATGGTTTAGCAAAAAACAAATATTTGTAGCACTATTAATAACCAAAGTTGAGTATGTCTCAGCCATAAGTTATGCAGCTTAATTTTTATGGATGAACCAATAATTAGTAGATTATGAATTGAAATATGCAAATACTCTAATTTATTATAACAACATAAGTGCAATCAACCTATCTAAAAATCCTATATAATGTACAAGGATAAAACACATTGAGATTTGACATCACTTCATTATAGATCATATTCAAAAAGTTGACATCAAAGTAATTTTTATGCTTACCAAAAAATAGCTTGTTGATATCTTAATAAAACCACTAAGTGAGCATCAATTTATGTTATTAAGAATATAATGAACTAGAGTGAGGCTTGCTTTGGTTCAACAAACCTAATATAGGTGGTTCTTGAGAGGCTCCCATAAGGAATGATGTAGACCTGATATAGCTCACAAGATAGAATCACTATAAGATGATTTTGTATTTGGTTCAACTGATCCATAACATGAATGTTAAGTCAAACCTTTCAGAGATAGGTTAAGGTGGTTAAGATATATTCTTTTAGAGTTTCAAGTTTGATTTTACCATATTAATTGGGCTAATTATCCTAGGTAGGTGAGCATTCATATGCATGAATAAAGCATATATAACTAGCATGGTAATGATCATAGCAAGATATAACATGGCAAGAATAACATGAAATAACCATGACATGGCATAGGCATGACATATGAGAAGTGACATGGCATAGACATGATATGTGAAAAATGAAATGGCATGAGTATGACATGTAAGAATGACATGGCATATGAGAATGACATGGCATAAGCATGGCATGTGAGAATTACATAACATAAGTATGACATGTAAAAATGACATGGCATAAGCATGACATGTAAGAATGACATGATATTGGTATGACATGTGCTGAATATGTTAGCGAATGCTTTAGAGCATTATGTTTTATGTGTAATTGAATATTTAATCAATAAAAGACATTATTCATTATTTGAGTGAAGTATTTTATATACTTATTTTACTTAGAGTATTAAACTAAATAATGAAGTCCAACGTATTAGAACAATATAAAAAAATTCATAAAGAGTATATGATATGAGATTCATATTGTATGCAAATGTTCAATATCTAAATTGCCCTAATCAAAGTATTATTAAGATTAGAGATTATTAGTGCAGATAGATCAATACATGTTATACTTTTGTTAAAGAGTGATTCTCATTCATTATGACATGAGTTATCTAAAGTATAAATGTTAATAAATAGTATAGTATTGGTTCATTGAAGGTCTTGTGAGTGAGATTTCATATGAATTATCAATCTATGTCTATGAAATACATATCTCACTCATATCAGTAGTCCAAGTATCCTTAGACTTTAAATATCAAGGTTATCTTAACTATGGATTATTACACTTTGACTCTTATGCTTTATTCCTCCATAGGAGGTCCATAGGAGGCATTCATAGTTAGGAGGTTGGGTATAGTATACAGCAGTTGAAGAAATTTGTATATCAATAAAGGATTCATCACCCTGGATTAAATGTAGGGGCTTTATCTCAACGATGCATGTAGTAATGTTTTATTCTAAAATCTATGGCCAGAGTAGAATGCCTAGAAGTGAATAAGTTCATAGGGATATTTTAAGAATAAAGATTGTGTACATGAAACATCAATTTTAAGGTATGATCTAATATGCTTGATCATGAATTGAGTTGTGTTTATTTCATGCTTATGAATGCTCGTCTGCCTAGGATAATGAACCTAACTAAAATAGTGAAATCAAACTTGAAACTCTAAGGGAATAGATCTTCACCACCCATACTCATCTCTTAAGGATTTGACTTAGCACTTATGTTATGGGTCAGTTGAACCAAATCTAGAACCATCCGGTGGCAACTCTATCTTGTGACTCTTTTGAGTTTGTATCATTCTTCTAGGTAGCCCCTCGAGAAGACTGCACTTTCGCTCCAAGCGGGACCTTAGTCCTATTTGTCACAAGCCTTGCTCTAGGTCATAATAAAAGCCCTACCCATAACTACAGTCTTCTTTGGGAGCTCCCTTAAGGAATGATACATATTTATTAAAGGTTACAAGATGAATTTGCCACTAAATGGTTCCATATTTGATTTAACCAACCTATAACATGAGTGCTAAGTTTTTAGGTGGTGAAGATTTATTCTTTTAGAGTTTTAAATTCAATTTTATCATTTTAGTTAGGTTAATTATCCTAGGTAAGCATAGGAGTAGTCATAGGCATGAATAAAGTACACAACATTACATGACATGACATATATGACAAATATGATCATAGCAGATATGACATGGCAAATATGACATATGACATGGCAATCATGACATGACAATCATGATAATATGGCATTACATTATAATAATGCAATCATGGTAAATTACATGGCATTATGACATGGCAATCATGGTATGGCGTAGAAGTATAAAATAGAAATAATGGCTTAAAGAAAGGGATTGAGAGAGAGATAAAGGGATACATAATAAATAAAGCTAATCATACATGCTAAAGGGGGAATAGAGGCCTATTCTATTATAAAGGACCTTCGACAATATAAAAATTTAAGATATTAAGCAACATCTCCTCTACTAGGGGAAAATGACCTCAGGCAACACGAGTTGAAAAGCATGAATGAAAAATACAAACAAATAATTAATGTTATGCAATAAAGAAAAATATGGGACATGATTAATCAATTTGATACCATATAAAAGCATGAATCAAAGGTTAGAGTCCATTGAATATGATGGTAAAATTCATGAAAAAGTAATAATAAATATGAGTCAAGCCATAAAAATTATCGTAAGAATCACTTTTTAGGCAAAAATCGATCAAGCATATGAATTGGAAGATCTCAAGATCATCAAGCATCACTTAGAAATAAATCAACATCCAATTTCTGTCAAAACATGTCAAGTGACAAATAACAATTAAAAATGGTATTTAATTTGAAATTAAAGAAAATTAATTGATTTTTAGGGAAAAATCATGAATTAATCATGAGAAGAAAAATTAGAAAGATTTCAATATCATGGTGAATGAATTGGAATTGATTCAACACTTAATTTCAACTCAATCACATCAAAGCTTAATGAAAATCAAACTCAATAAGAACATTTTAACTTGAAAATAAATTTTTGAAGCCAAAATTAATCAAACTGAAGTAATGTTTGACAAATTTAAATTATTAGGGTTACTTTGAAACCTTCAATGCTACTAAAAACTTCAATTAGCATAAAAAAACAACTAAAAATGAGTGAAAAATGATGAATCTATGAAAATATGGCAGCTATGTGTGCAACATATAGCATGATATGGGCAACATGTACTGAGAAAAAATGGCTATATGTGTAGCATATAAGGTGATGTATGCCATATATCAAGTGATGTGCACTATACATAGCTTACAAAATGAGAAGAAAATGGGTTTTTAAGTAAAAACACAAAGAAAATCACAAATCTAGGTGAATGTATGGCTATTACAAATCATTCTAGCTATGGGAAAGCTAAGAATACTATTGTCACATTCATGATTGAAGCCAATCAAGCATAAAACAAAGAAAAATCATAAACTCATTAAGAAAACCAAGAGGAAAGAGGGAGGAAGAGGCATTCCAACACTCACCATTGATGATTAAGCCTTAATCTTGAATCCAAAATATGTTTAGGGATTTAAGTGAGCATTGATGTGTGTGATTATGCATTATGTTTTTAGATTTTTAAGTAGTATTTATGCATTGATTTTAGTATGTTTTGCTTTGATTATTTTATTTTTAGTGGAATTTGATTTGTGTGTTAAGTGTGTAGCTTTAGGAAGGTGAATAAGAAGAAACAAGAAGTTTTATGCATAGAGGAGAAACTCCACGATCATGGACCTTAACTCCACGATCGTGGAAGGGGAGCCGAGATGGAAGGAACCTACTGGATTTTTCCACGATCGTGGACTTCATGGAAAAGTACTTGAGACCTACTGGATTTTTCCACGATCATGAACTTCAACTCCACGATCATGGAATCAAGGCCAAACTAAAGGAAAAGAGCTACTGGAGCAGTCCACGATGGTGGACTTCAACTCCATGATCATGGACCTGAAATTATTAGGTTAAAGGCAGATGACTTGATAGAAGATAAGGGGAAGAAATGGACTACATGTGAAGAAAGAAACAAAAACTCTTTAAGGGCATTAATGGGAAATGGAGTCCACTTCATAAACAAGTGATGGGCAAAGAAATGGACAAAAATCCAAGCTGGGGCAAAGGTGACCTGCACTCAAGATTAAAAGGAGAGGACCATTCATCAGAACAAAAAAGAGAGATACGGGATTGTGGGTAGTCTGCTGTCTAGGTTTTCTTTCTGTTCTTAGTATTCTTTATTTCTCTTGTATTCTTGCTGTAAGCCATGAATGGCTAGATACCTTAATATAGGATTTGATTTCTGAATCCCTTATGGGATAACTGTTGTGTTTATGCTTGTTAACATTGTTATGGTTGTTTAATTCTAAAGTTTTATTTTGGAAACAAACCTCTGCTTTATGATTACAACGAGAGTTGGATTGTAGAATGCTTGTTCATTGAGAAATGTTCAATTGTAAAGGTTAGTTTTCTGATTGATGATTTCAAGTCCTATGTTCCTCATCAATTATTTTACCTTTTAATTCCAAATCCATTTTTATCCTTTTACTTATATGCCTTTGCAATTATCAACTTCCAAATACCAATCCCTTATTCTTGCTTAACCAAACCAGAAATCTAAGCAGTGTTGGATAGACTACTAAATCCTCGTGGGATCGATATCTACTACAATCATTTGTATTCTTACAGTGAAGTAATGAATAAAACTACTATCATCTCAAATACGATCAAGCATTAATTAGTCTTTAATCCTAATTAATAACTTAATTTAGTGTTTAATTAATTGAGAAGTGATTTTGGTAGAGTTTAGCCATAATTTGCAAAATTTAAACCTCTTTCCTATAGACGTATGAGCTATATTTATATATAAGGTTTATGGGTTACCAAAAATGAACTAGCAATGTAGGATTCTATGAATTATGAAGTTTATATGCGTAGCATATCAAGGAACACCCTATGTGTGCCCCACACTTAGAGCACCTAAGGACATGCGCCTTATGTTCTTTGGTCCTCATTCATGTCAAAACTGATATAGTGACATATGGAACATGTTACATTTTCATGAAAAATGGCCATACACTATATGCATTTTAATTAAATGAGCGCATCATATAACATTATGTGCTTCGTACATTAAAAAATGCATATTATATGATCTACCTTTCACAAATAAAATGTAATATGCTCTATATGTCTAAAGCACTCATGGGAGGCTAGAATGCATGTGTGAAAATCAAGATTGATATCAAAGACCTTTACCAAGCTGAATTGAAGAAAACCTAAAGATATAATGCACGATTGAAAAGTCAGGGACTATTATTTCCCCTTGATTAAGACCATTTTAGAGCAACATATGCAAAATTCATCAAAATGAGACCTAATAACATCATGAATTTTCACCCCAAAGGCAAGGATGAGACCTGACTAATGCTCATATTAAGGCTCAAAGCTCATGCTGAGGCTTGTAAGATGCTTGTGTTAAGTCTTGCACCTCCATTAAGGATTAAATATAATTCACTAGATATGCTCGTACCAAGGCTTATGATCAAGTGTAACAATTGGGAGCTCAAAGCTTAGGTAAATGTTCAAAGTTGATTGAAAAGTAGTGCTCATACAGAGGCTTGTAAGTCTATAAAAGATTAAAGTTGACTTCCTAGGGATTCTAAGACTTATGATCCAACATTACCATTGGAAGCCTGATGCTTAGAAAAAATAATTAATATTGACTGATATGTTATGCTTATGCTAAGGCTTGCAACCTAATTCCACTATTGGGAGCCTGGTGCTTAAGCAAAGCGATTAAAGCTGATCATGGTCAACTACTAGATTGATTTTTCTACTATAAGGCTTGAAAAATCACTTGAAGTCTGGGTCCAGATGCCTACTATGGGTGAGGCTCTCACCGTGAACCAGAGCAAGGCTTGCGACTCACGGACCGAGGGCTTGCTTGGAGTGAAAAAATGCAATCTTCTCGAGGGGCTACCTTAACGAATGAGACAGACTTAAAAGAGTTACAAGATGGAGTCGCCACCAGATGATTCTAGAATTGGTTCAACCGAGCCATTATAATGAGTGCTAAGTCAAACCCTTCAGAGATGGGTTCAGATGGTGAATATTTATTCACTCAAAGTTTCAAATTTGATTTTACCATTTTAATCAAGTTAATTATCTTAGGCAGGCGAGCATTCATGAGCATGAAATAACCATACAATGAGGTATAGCATAGCAACAATTATAGCAGATATAACATGGCAAATATGATGTAGCAAGCATCGCATGTCATCATGATATGGCCATTATGGTATGAAAAATGACATAAGCATGACATGTAAGATGACATAGCATAAGCATGACATGTGAGATGACATGGCATAGGCATAGCATGTGAGATGATATAGCATAAACATGACATGTGAGATGACATAACATAAGCATTTCAAATAAGGCACCAACATATCATTAGAAGAAAACTACTCATTATAATTCCAAGAGGGATTATCACTAAGAGGCATAATGACACCAAAATATATATATCCTTGTATGTTGATATTTTGTAATGTATAGAAAAAAAATTTACAGGATGATGATGTTTTTTCCAAATACATAATATCTCATGTGAATAAAGAAAATCATCTAATTGCTACATATTACAACTATAAATTCTTGAAGAAATCTCAACCTTATAACTTAATTTATCATTAGGGACTTGGAATAAAGAAACATTAATTAGGATAATCTAAACATTTAAAAGGCACTTATATCCTCCCAACACTTATTTTAGCTTCTATTATCCATAAATATGTTTTTAGAGAAAGACTAATGAAAGTGCCCTAAACCTCATTACATTTGTCTTAAAACCACTTTTGCAATAATGCTTTATATGGCTCAACCAAAGATAAAATTGGTTGCTCTCTTGCATCCAATAAAATAAATTTCATGGATTCTAAAATATTTATTATCATAATATTATATCTTTTTCTTAAATAATATCAACAATCAAACTAGCTTATGAAAGGTAGTGTCTAATTTATTTATGAGCATCCTCTCACTTATGTAAGAAGTACTGACATTTAGATTCATGATAAGCAAAAGCACAATAATAAAAAAATCATTGAACTTGAAACCTTTAAATTTGATAATCATATTTCTTACCAATGTTGCACATAAACCCCATGGAAAACATTTTTAAAAAATAATTGAAAAAGCCCTAAGAATGCTAGATTTCCTATCACTTATAACATGTGAACCCTCATGATCACCAATAGCCAACTGTAATTTTCTAAAAAACCACTCTTATGATCAATCACTTTTAGAATCAACACCAATAATAACCAATGAAAAATATGATTATTAGCATATAAAGAAACAATAATTAATTAACCTTAAAATCACATTTCAAAAATGTCCCACAAAGAGAAATAACTGGCCTACAAGAAAACCAACCTTCAATCAAAACTTGAAAGCAAATAAAATAATAAAAAAACTTATTATCATGGTCCTTGAAAAATTTAAATGAACTTGTAAAAATTTAAAGAAGGAAATAAATGTAAATATATATAATTAAATAAAATACAAAAAATAAAAGTTAATATTTGAACTAAATAAAAGCAAAAAAATTAAAAATTATACTAATCATGAGTCTTCTGTTCAATAATCGAGCATAATACTGATATAAGTCTATAAGACACCTCTCCAAAACCTCCGATCAAATCTAAAGCATGACTTCTAGCCATATATGTTTTGTACTAATTGATATATGAGCTAAATCTACCAAGAATATAGCTTTAATATTCTAAGACTTTGATTGGTCGTAAAAACCTTACTAAAGTCATCCTTCAAAAATTCAGCAAGCAAACTAGAAGAGGTTATTGATGCTCGTTAGTACTAACATCTCATGACCAACTATGTTCCTTTATATAGTTTCTGATAACCCAAACATTTCCTCTTATATATGGAAGCACGTAAAAAATCAAGTGTAACCATCACCAACATACCTAATTATAAAGTATACTAAACTATAACATAAAACTTTAAACATAAAATTCTAGTTAACAATAATTACATATGTTATTTTTTGCAAAAAATCCTTATTAAAGAATTGAGTACCCATAAATATTAAGATTACCAAGAATTCTAGCAAAACCAAAATTTGCACAACCTATAAAATCCATATAGAAACCAATACAAGCACTCTTGTTATAAAAGAAACAAGTAAAGATAATAGAAGAAGACCTTGAACTTTCTACAACAAATGTGGAGGTCATGATGATTAAAAAAATGAAAATAAAATCAATAATAAATAAAATAATTAGGAAAAAAATAAGAAAAACATATATATATATATATATATATATGTATGTATGTATATACATATAATTATGAATATATATATACACACATTTTAAAATAAAAATCAAAACATTAACAACACAAGAAATACACACATACGACTAAGGATACCAAATATACAAAGAAACACAAAAAGAACTAAACAATATCTATATATTGATATAAATTTACCAAAAGATGAAAAATAACAATATTAGGACTCAATAAAGAAGTTTAAAGGTTGAAAAGGAAGAAAATAAAACTCATGAAAAGAAAAGAAAACAAAATCACAAGTAAAAAAACTAAAAACATGATTGGAAAAAAACTTAAAACAGAAGTGATAAATTTGAAAGAACAAAATAATAAAGTGATTGAAAAGGCTGAAAAATATAATTAAAGTAATTATAGAACAAGAAGAACAATCTAAGAATAAAGAATCCAAAAATTGATTTGAATAATTCAAATAAAAAAGAACATGCAAAACTAGAAAACATACTGAAATAGTGAATCAAACCATAATTATAACTTCAATGCCGGAATTGATGAAAATAATGGAAGACTCAAGTGTTGAACAAATTGTGAAATCGATAAAGAAAAAGGAAGAGAAAATCATGAAATAAGAAAAGACAAGAATGTAAAACAAGAAAGGAGAAGCAATAGAAGACTAGAGTAAGGAAATGAAAATAAAATGAATAGAAAATAAAAAAAATAGAAACATTAAAGACAATAAATAGCCACTTTTTAAAGTATAAAAAGGTTATATTTGTAATTCATAATTTTTAATGCCACATATTTAAACGGAAAGTCAAACTAATATTAATTTTAAAGAAGTATAAGAAAAGTGACATTTGGTGTAATATCCCTATTAATTAGTCTTTTCCAATGTCCAATCAACCTATTAAAATTAACTAATTACCTACTTCATGCTAATTGCAATTATTTTTAACCAATTGGTTAATTAAAATTCATTAATTATTTTTAACAAATTAATTCTTATAAATTAAATTCTTATCCTTAAGTAATTCATACTCATGTTCAAGTCATGTTATTCAATAATTAACTCATCTCCTAATATAATTAATTATGTATAATATGTAATTAAGTGAACTCAAACTCAATTAAGCACATTAATCATTGATGATATAAATCAGCATCAAATATCAACATATAAAAATCATCATTCATTACATACCCAAAATAATCCAAAATAGAAAAATCAATCCTTAATAAAACTTTTACTCATAATTTTTTTTAAACATATGAGTTAATGATATTTTAACAATAAAAAATAAGAGAGAGAATAGTAACAAATCCATAATATTTGGATTCCAATCCTCCTCTCTTTGATCATTAATCTTCAACTTCTAATCCTTCAAATCTTTTTAAGCCCATGAATTGATAAGCAAAATGGAAAATTACTAAGAAAAATCCCTAGCAAAATAAAATCTAAAACTAATTTAAGAAATCAACCAAATTACGTAAATATATGGGAAAGGAAAGAAAGAAAAATAATGCAAAATGTGTATAATGATTTCTCCCCTTACCCTTAGTTTTTCAAAGATGGAAACTAAAGAATATAAATCCCCTATAAATTCAATGTCAACCTTACGAAGCAACCTCTAGTGGCTGGAAATCATCCTAAAATATTATGTGTTTAGGTGTTAAGGTTCAAATTTGAGTCAAGTGAGTAAATACTCAAGTTGAATTACATGTTGAAAGATGAAAATTTGTATTCTAGATGATAACTCGAGTAGTGTAAATTTAAGAAGTAAATTTCAATGGATAACAAATGATTCAAAATGACTTATATAACAGTAGACCCAAGTGCCATAAAAACATGTAATATTTAACTAAGATTGAATATAGAAGATTGAATATTTTTAAAAAATGAGATTTAAATCATAAAACAAAGACCTAAATGAGTTTAGCATGCAAAAATGTAGTGGAACATTAAAATATTAAACTAACAACATTAAATACAAATAATATATAATAATGCATGAAATGTATTGTAAACGAGACAAGAAAGTAAAGAAATAGCATTAAATACTATAACAATATAGCATAAAACATGTATATTTTCATTCACATCAAAAGGCCCTCTAAAATTCAAATGTTTCAACCTCAATATCACCTGGTCTCTATGAGCCTAATTTCAACTTTAATGCAGTGTTCCATCAATATTATTTAACAACATCATATGTTCCCTATGCAACTTTCTCTTCTTATGTATCATTTGATGGTGATTTACCCTATGTCAACTTGAGGATGTCACACTATACATATTAAAGGAAATGTTTATTTTATTCGTGATAAAGTAGTCAGAAAGGATTTTGAGGTAAATTTCTCTCGTTTTGAATCACTGATTTATTGACAAAAGAAGTTTCATGTTCTGATCATCAACATCCAGTCGATTCTTGCCTGAATTAGGGGGAGTGAGAAGCTTAGTTGAATCTGTCCTAGTTCACTATGAACAATGCTATTGTACATATTATTCTTCAAGTTTTACTTATTGAATGTAGAAAATACCTTTGGTTGCACTTGAGATTCCAGACTCTAGTGTTGGTAACAGTTTAATGCGTGTTGTTTAGATCGCTTATAGTTTTATAACATGTATTCAGTGGTCGTAATAAATAGTTATCCATTCTTCAAGTGGAACTCGTTACATTTGATACATATCCTAATTTGCACTTGAAATTTAGAAAGAGTAAGACATGTATGAATTACTTGTTTTTTAAATTAAATTAAATTTATATCAAGATGAAAAAAATAAATTCCTACCTGAATCCCATTTATCATATAATATTATAAAGTCATCAATAATATCAATTTTTTAAAAAAATATCTATTGGTTTATGTTAATTAGTACATAAATATCATATATTGTTCATATATAATTAATAATCAATACATGTAGAGTATTTAAGGAAAATTGATATATATTTTTATATTATTATATTATTAATAAATATAATGTAAATAGTTACTTTTTTATTTATTTGGGCAGTGATATAATACATAAGGTTAATATTTCACAATTTGATACGTTTACTTCAAAAGAAATTTTTTGAACCAATAAGCAGAGTTTTTGAGATATCGTTGCTGACCATTCTTGTAATCAACGTAAATGATGCCAAACCGAACAGTGTAACCAGAGCTCCATTCGAAAACATCGGAAAATGACCACACATAGTATGCCTTCACTTTAACACCCTCCCTGGCGAACATTTTTCTTAATTAACGTTTACAGCATAATTGAGAGATGCTAACACATTATTTTACCATGAAAAAAGTACTCACTTGATAGCCTTTAACACATGGGAAAGATGGCCACTTAAGTACGTAATTCTTAATTTATCCTTCAAAGCAACATTAAGTGGCAAGGAAGAACTATCAGGCATTCCTGCAAAATAGCATATTAAATTTAGTTTCCTTATTTGTTATTAATGTAATCATGCATGATTGGGGAAAATTTACCATTCTCATTGATGTAAATGATTGGATTGTTGTAATTTCTCTTAATATAGAGCAAGAGCTCTTCAAATCCCTTTGGATAAATGTAAAGCCAGTCCAGAGCAGTCTGCAACCAAAAGTTCATTCAAGTGTTATTTCCACCTAATGAATGTTTTTTTCTTTCTTATTTTACTAGATACAGAAACTTGAAAAATGTAACCATTTAGACGAATAATGTATACCGGTATTCCAATGGGCTTTCCGTTCTTATCAGCTGTGATAACAAAATATATGGAAACATTAGTATATATACATTTGTACATAAAAGATGCCTAAACCAAGTGAAAAAAAAATAAAAAATTAGGAGCATACATGTCATGTGCAGGTGTTGATCAACAGCAAAACTAAGATTGACACTAGTTGAGAGATGGGCTGTTTCAGCATAGAATGTAGTGTAATAGTTTAGACCAAGAAAGTCATAAGACCCTTTAAGTTCCTTCGACTGTTCCTGAGTGAAATTAGGTAGTCTACTTCCCACAATTTCTCTCATGCTTTTAGGATAGTCACCGTATGTTATCGGATCTGCAACCCTGGAAAACAATGAGACCTTGAACATATTGATAGATTATATTCAAATATTTGACAAATTTCATTGTTAAATGGTAACGTTAGAACCTTATAAGTACTTCAATGTCTTAAAGAAGATATTTAAGAAGACCTGATTAATGTTTTATAAGGAGAGAGTGATTCAACTTGTAACAAAATTGTTTTACTTCTGCATGTATTGCATTGATTGATTTATTTCATAAATGAGAATATGTACTAGATCAATTAATTTTGTATATCGTATATGTTTAAAATAAAAATTTGATTGTTAGCATACAAGTGCAAATTATTACCATCCGAAGAAGAAATCCAAAGCCCTAGAAGCAGCCAAGCGCGAAGAAGATATGCTGTTGTATTTAGGAATAAACCAGTGGGTTACTGTCGTAATTCCAATTTTCCCTTTTTGAATTGCCTGCTTTCATTAACAAGAAATGTCAATTTTGCAAACAGAATTTTTGAAATATTGTTAGACCAATTTGTGAGATGATGGAAACTAATCTCAGCCTTAATAGGCACTCCCCTAAATCAGGATCACATATATCTACAACTTCTGAAAAAGATCGGCCCCTGTTTATAAAAGCAGCAACCGCGATCCAACAACATAGAGCGCTAAAGATTAAAAAGACGAAATATTCCATACTTAATAATCATTTTGAGACCGGAGATTTTGCTGATTTGCCAAAGTATTAAACCACTTATTAAAATTTCATCTAAAATTAGAGATGTAATAAAATTAATACTAAAAACAATACTTAGGGTGTATGGTTGGAAACTGAAACCTGATACTTGTGATTGTATAATTTCACTGTTGCTGCATGACAAAGAAGTAGGTGGTGGACGACTATGTATGGCTCCGTGGCGGAGTTGCCGGCAGTGCAATTTCCAACATTCTTGGAACATCGACCAGGGGCAAATCTACCTTCACTATATGCATTCATAGCAAATATATTGGGTTGATTCATAGTCACCCATAGCTTAACCCTATCACCAAATGTTCTGAAGCAGTAGTCTGCGTAGTCTATGTAATCATCCCTAATATTCAAAGATTCACTTAGACTTTAAGCTATTTAAATTTGATTTTTAATTTGTGAAAAAATTAATTGAACAATAGAAAAAACTAACTTACACAATTTTAGGACTTAGGAAAGAACCATACTCATCTTCAAGTGCTTGTGGAGTGTCAAAATGGAATAATGTTACGAATGGCTTTATACCTGCTCATTTATTTAAATAGTATATTAGAAATTATGACCTCAAATGGCACATGTTTTTTCCAAACTATATAAGGAGAGGAAACAAACCATTGGCTAGAAGTTCATCGATGAGATCATTGTAGAATTTAACACCTAGCATGTTCACTCCACCACTGAGCTTTCCTTCTGGTTATTGAGAACAACCAAAATAAAACAGAAAATAAAGGTTAATGATTTACAATTATTTAATTAATGAGTATTTTTCATGAAAATAAAACAGAAAATAAAGGTTAATGATTTACAATTATTGATCAAACGTCAATTACTTAATTCATGACTAATACATAAAAGATTTACGGCCTTCAATACAATAACCTAAGGATAGCCAACCATCCATTCAGATTTTAATCGAACCAATTTTGTTTAAAAATTTATAAATTAAATTGAATGAAATATTGCATCAATTATTTTAATTTTTAAATTAAACTTTTTAATTTTTCTTAATTCAGATTAAATAAAATTCAATTGGTTAGATTCTTTTTTTTTATTATTGAAACTGAAATTTACAAAGCTCTAAATTAACAGAAGGAGCTTTACTTCACTCAAATCTGAGATTTGTTAATCCACTGTGAATAAATCAAAGGTTTCACCTTTTTCTTTTAAAAAAGAAGAGAAAAGAAATCAGTGGTCCCTCACTTGGCAATATTCTGCTCCATGAGATAGAAAACCTGAAGGAGTCCAAACCCATCTCTTTCATCAATTTAACATCATCCTATTTATAGTTCCAAATCATGTCAGTTAACAGTAAAGAAAATTTAATCAGAAAAATGAAAAGAAACATCTCAAGGCAAGACTTTCTTTAGTCTTCTATATCATTTTCTTTTATATCTTAGATACCTTGTAGCGGTGATAGAAATCATCTGCTACATCTCCTGTGCTGCGATCCTTTATTTTTTCTGCCACATGGAAAAAGGGGCTAAGAATACATGACAAAAAGAAGACAACTGGTGGTTACGTTGAAGAATCCATAGTCTGCCAAAGCTATATAGGGTGTACTGGTAAAACATTCAAGATTTTAAGGTAACAAAAAATAAAATAAAATAAGAATTAGAACAAATACACTCAGAAGAACAAGTTTGAGAGAAGAGAAAGACCTGGATGTTCTCTAACAAAAGTATCCCATACACTCGGTCCCTTGCCATCTAGATGTGCTGCTCCTTCAGACTATAAAAGATAAAATTAAAACCATATCGAAAGGAGAAGATAATATATTAAAGGCAAGAGAATACTAAGGTTTCTGTAGTCTAATTCTGATTCAAATTAGATCCGTCTTCACTACATAACAGATAAAGAAAAAAAGATAAGAAAATTAAAGGCAAGAGAATAAAATATATAAAATAATTAGAATATAAAGTGCACATCTTCTTATATAATAAGAAAAGAAGTTTTCCAAGGACTGAACCTAAAAATGACAAAAATAAAATGTAATTGTATATACCTGGTAAGAAGCAGAGCCAGCTCCAAATATAAAACCTTGAGGGAAACTGCTTCGGTTAAAAGGCAGAATATAGCTAGGCTTTGTTCCATAAACGAATACGGGTTGGGCAATTAGCGCTACCAGGCATAAGGTGAAGGTACCATAATTAATTCCCATGGCTAATAATTTACTACTTCAAAATTTCTTTCTCTTCATTCTCATATTTATATGACCTGGGTGTACAGAGTTGGCATATAAGCTTTGGATTTTCATGCGAATCACACCTCTACAATAATTTTTTTAAGTTTATCATTTAAATATCTTTTTTACAAGAATACAAAAAAAAATAAAATTTCATATTATAAATTTTAATTTCAAAATCTCATTAAAAAGATATACGATCAAAAAAAATTATATATTCATTAGAAATTTCTTATTCCTAAATTTTATAAATTATTTATAATTATTCCTAAATTTTATAAATTATTTATTATTATTGGAAGGTTATGTTTATTACTATTCACCATTACTTGTGTACATCTCAAAATTTCTTCACTTTCACTAATTATATACCTAATATTTTTTATTTGTATATACTAAAATTTGTATATACCTAATATTTGTATATACCTAATATTTGTATCAACTATTAGAAATATGTTTAGGGTCTTATCGTGATAGCCATGGTGTTGTTCGATTGATTTGAACGTTTATTTTGTTTATTACTTGTCATTGTGATTGATGTTTGTTTATAGATGTTTGAATTACAGGTAGTTTTGTAGTATAATTAATGGTTGGCTAGTATTTGTTATTTCTTGCTAATTATTCAAACTACCCCAAAACTTGGAATGCTAAAGTACTCAAAATGTATTTTTAAGTAATATATTCTTGTTCTTCTACTTTTCAATAAAAAAATACACATTTTATTTTCACCCTTCAGTCCTAAAAATCATACTAGAAATTACATCAAAGCAAATGGTCAGGCCTAACTCTCGACTAAACACCATAGATGATCTTAAAGTCATATAAAACTCAGGTTGTCCTTATCATCAAACACATGATAAGGCCTGACCCTTGGCTATACACTATAGATAACCTTAAAGTCATATCTAAACTCATTGCCCTATCATCAAACACAACCTTAAAGTTATCTATGAGCTAGCAATCATAAAACACATGGTGAGGTTTAACCCTCGACAACATATTATAGATAAAATCTTAAAGTCAGATATAGGCTAGCCACCCCTATCATCAAACATGTGGCAAGGCTCAACTTTTTTCTATCACCATACACAACCTTAAAGCCATATACAGGTTAGGTACCCTCCTCTATTAAGCATCACATCTTGAAGACATATAACTTTACACAAATAAAAAGCCATACATCATTTGAGAGTTTCAAAATCATAAGCCTTATTCATTAAAGAAAAAAAGAGAAGAAGAAGATAATATATATGAAACAAAGAGACATAAAAATAGAAGATAAAGTTCCATTTCATTCATATGAAGTAGATTACAAATTTTAATAGAAGTCCTAAACCTAACTATAATAAGGTTAGGCTCAACCTCCCTTTCTTAAGAAACTATGAGCTCATATAGGACTAGGATAGGCTGAACCACCCTTTAATCAGAAACCTTAGCTCCTCTACATTTGAGTTTGACTTAATTCCTCCCTATATGAGGGATAAAAAATTAGGACAACATAGATACGGGATCACTAGAAGAAGACCTAATAGACCCCAACATACAGTGAAGCTTCTACTTATTACCATTATAAAAACTAAAAAATTATACATCAACTTTATTTGCCTTTTCAAAATCAAAATCTATAGAAGTATGGTCTAAATTAGAGGAATAATTCCTTAATTGAAAGAGAAGAAACTTGTTCCATGATTCAAAAAGAAAAAACACTTATTTTTCTAAAATCTACAACTATTTATCAATCCTCTCAGCAGTTACTTATGCATGATTTTCCAACTATCTACCTCTTCCCTTGTTAACAATAGCTTTAACCTTTATCTGCCTCTTCCCTTGTTAACAGTAGCTATCTTATCATTGGTCAATTTTAAGTTCACCTTTGGTAATATGAATTACTTTATCTTTAAGTTTTCTATTTCTTTATCCTTTTGAGCAAAATCATAAAAGGTTAGATATGATTTATAATCATTAATAACTTGAGAAATGAAACTCTACTCATAGTTAGCCATACTCCTTATACACCTTAAAATGTTGTAGACATAGCCTTACCCTTGATCTCCTTGGGACCCATATTCTTTAGATGATCTTAGCTAAAAGGCAATATAATACAATGCTAACGATCATGGGTATATCATCATCATCTATGGAAGCATTATTACCTAGTCACCTTTGAAAGCATGACACTATAGTAATCATGTTAATTGATGCAAATTTAGATATTGGTTGATCCATGCCAATACTTGATAAAGATTCATTGGTCAAAATCATTTCAAGTCTTATTAAAGTCTCAATCTACTATAAGTTAGCCAAATAAAGGAGATGGTCCAACAATAATTATTTCTATCATGATCACTTCTTTAGGAGGATTAGTCTTTCTTCTTTTCAATTAATTACTATAAAGAAGACCATGAAAATAAATCAAGTTAGAAACTAAAAAATAAAAATTAATATTTATGTATATCGGTTTATACCTTCAGATGACTCTTCTTACTCTTCCTTATAATAAGAGCAAACATGATGCATTTCAGTACCTTATTGGATAGAGATTAAGTAGTTATTTAAGGCTAGATTTAATAAGTCTACTAAGAAAGTTTTTGGTTGCCCCTTAAGTTCTATAGCTAAACCAAACAGATCCTTATTAATTAAATTTTTTTTTGAACAAAACATGTTCATACTACTAACACTAAAAATATATATTATAAAGTCTAACAATAATTACATAATGGATCAACACTAAATATATAGATTACAAAGTATAACAATAATTCCAGAATAATTTTTAACCAGTCAACTAAAAGTGTAAAGTGAATAGTAAGTAAGCCAAAAGGAAACAATTACAAAAAAAAAACCATTCAAGATCTTCTTAATGTAGGAAAGTTGGGCATCTATTTCCCAATTTAGAATAAAATGAGAATCATATGAGGAGTCCATAAGGATCTTTATGTTATTTTTCATAAACACAATGAAGCTATTTCATTAAAACAACTAACCTTATGCCTAAGATGAGGGTCTCCACTTTAGCTTGGAGGGGAGAGCAAAGATATTTGATTATAGTAGCTCCCTAAACAATTTTTCCATTATGATCTTTATGGGGTCTATATATCTTATTTAATTATTCAGTTAAACCAATGATTCATTATTGAAGAAGATATTTTCATTTGACATATGTATTTTTTATTTTTAATGGATTTATGTCTTTCTTTGATGGAAATTTTTGGATGTGATGAGTAATAGTTCTAGTTTTTTACTATTCAAGAATTCTTGTTTAGGCAGTTCATACCATCCATACATAGTCTTTTGATATAAGATTTCAATTCTTTAATGTTTTAATAGTCACATGTTTTTTCATGTCTAGTCACATGTTTTTTCATGTCTAAAAATAATTGCTTATCCTATACCATGCAAATAAGCTACATCATAATTAAATTTGACAAAATAAGCCTGAAGTGGTCTCCATAAATTATTCATATTTTAGGCATAATAACTTTTGCCATGTAGTGAGGGATTAGGATTATTGAGTAATGCAATATTATAAAACTAAAATTAGGCATCCAAAGCTCATTTAATCATATAGGATAGATTAGGTTGATGGTCATCCAAATATTCCAACAAAGATGAAAAATAGTGCTAGTAGACATGCAATCACTAATTTGAAAGAAAATTGAGGTTACTTATAAAGGAATGGATCAAGTCAATGAGTCAAAGATAGACATTTTATTACGAGACTATGATATGTTTTCTATGTATCCTAATAAGAATATCTCATAGATGAGCATTAAATTTATAGACATAATGAACAAGCTAAAGAACCTTGGAAAAGGCATTTTAAAAGAAGAATAAGTGAAGGAAATTCTTCGATTGTTGCCTAAGAAGTATGAATCAAAAGCTACTATTTTGTATGAGGTAAAGGATTTCACTTATAATGAACTTATTAGCTCGCTACGTGCATATGAAATCATTCTTAATAAGAAGAAGGAAAGCAATAAAGATAAGAAGAGAAAGTCCATTGCACTTAAAACTATAGCAAGTGATGATGATATTGCCATGCTTGCATGAAGTATTTTAAGAAAGGTAATAAGTTTTCAAAAAGAAGAGGTAAAAAGAAATTTTAGCCGAAAGATGAGCTACACTCAAAGAAGGAATAACAATAAGTAGTATGCTATGAATGTCATAAGCCTAAACATATTAAGCCAGAATGTCCAAAACTAAAGAAAAAGGACTCAAAGAAGAAAAAGGCTATGATGGCTACATGGAAGCATGCATTTGATTTCAAAACTTTAAAAGAAAAATCTTGTTAATTGTTTTCCAAAATTAGAGTTTGAAAAAGATTATGTTTGTAGTGCATGTCAACTAGGTAAACAAACTATAAATTCTTTCAAAAGTAAAGGCATGATTTCTACATCTAAACCTTTAGAACTTTTACATTTTGATCTTTTATGTCCCGTTTCACCTATTAGTCTTGGTGGTAAATCATATGTTTTTGTGATTATTGATGACTATTTAAGATTTACATGGACCATCTTCCTAGCTCATAAGGATAAGACATTTAACAAGTTTTTTCACTTTTGCAAGAAATTTCAAAATCAACAAGGTCATAAAATCATCTCTATAAGGAGCAACCATGGAAGGGAATTCAAGAATAAATCCTCTAAGGATTATTATAATGAATATGGAATTAGTCACAACTTTTCCACACCAAGGAATCCATAATAGAATGGAGTGTTAGAAAGAAAGAATTAGACTTTACAAGAAATGAGAAGGACTATACTTAACAAAAGTAGCTTACTAAATACTTTTGGGCTAAAGTAATTAACATATCATGCTACACTCTCAATCGTGCTCTAGTAAAATCTATTCTGAAAAAGATGCCATATGTATTGATGAAAGGTAAAAACCTAATGTAGGTTATTTCCATGTATTTGATTGTAAATGCTTTATGTTGAATGATGGTAAAACTAACTTCTTAAATTTAATGCTAAATTGAATGAAGTAATATTTCTTGGTTATTCGAATCAAAGTAAAATGTATAAAGTATTTAATAAACATACTATAACTACTGAAGAATCTATAACCAAGGACTCCATAATAGAATGAAGAGGTAGAAAGAAAGAATTATACTTTATAAGAAATGACAATGACTATGCTTAGCAAAAGTAACTTGCTAAAGTACTTTTGGGCTATAGTAATAAGCACATCATGCTACATTCTCAATCGTGCTCTAGTAAGATCTATTCTGAAAAAGATGCCATATCTATCGATGAAAGGTAGAAAACCCAATGTAGGTCATTTTTATGTATTTGATTGTAAATACTTTGTATTGAATAATGGTAAAATCAACTTACTAAATTTGATGCTAAATCAAATTAAGTAATATTTCTTGGTTATTCTAATCGAAGTAAAATGTATAGAGTGTTTAATAAACATACTATGACTACTGAAGAATCTATAACCAAGGACTCCATAATAGAATGGAGTGGTAGAAAGAAAGAATTGAACTTTACAAGAAATGATAAGGACTATGATTAGCAAAAGTAGCTTGCTAAAATACTTCTGGGCCAAAGTAATCAATACATCATGCTACATTCTTAATCGTGCTCTAGTAAGATCTATTCTGAAAAAGATGTCATATGTATTGATGAAAGGTAGAAAACCCAATGTTGGTTATTTTCATATATTTAGTTATAAATGCTTTATGTTGAATAATGGTAGAATCAACTTCCTAAGTTTGATGCTAAATTGAATGAAGTAATATTTCTTGGTTATTCTAATCAAAGGAAAGTGTATAGAATGTTTAATAAACATACTATGATTGTTGAATAATGTATATATGTAGTTTTCGATAAGGCTAATCAGCCTTTACCTAGTAGAGATTTTATTAATGATGATTGTGCAGGAAATAATATCAATATGTCAGTAAATTAGTCTGCTAATTTCGTAGAAGAACCAAATCAGTTAGTTAATTTTTCTAATTAATAAAAAAGTGTAGAATAAATAGTTGAAGAACATAATTTTCCTAAAGAGTGAAAATACAATAGGAACCATGTAAAGGAATACATGTTGACTAGTCCATCCTAGAAGATGATAACAAGATATCAAGTAAGGAATCTTGTTGGAAACATGACTTTTATTTCTTAAATTGGACTAAAAGATGTGATTAAAACATAAAATGATGAAAGTTTGATCAATGTAATGCAAGAAGAATTAAATCAATTTGGAAGAAATAAAGTATGGACACTTGTTTCCAAACTAAAGGATCATATAATAAATGGAACAAGATGGGCGTTTTAAAATAATTTTGATAAGAAAGGTAATATGGTTTGAAACAAAGCCAAGTTAGTTGCTTAAGGTTACAACCAAGAGGAAGGTATCGATTTTGATGAGACTTTTGCTCTGGTTGCTAGACTTGAAGTAATTAAACTTTTACATGCATTTACATCGTATAAAAACTTCATGCTTTATCAAATAGATGTGAAAAGTGCATTTTTAAAATGGTTTTATAAATTAGGAAGTTCATGTAAAATGACCTCCTGGTTTGAAGATTTTGAAAAATCAAATCATGTTTTCAAACTAACAAAAGCTTTGTATAGTGTTAAGCAAACTCCTAGAGCTTTGTATGATAGACTTAACATATTTTTATTAGAAAATGATTTCACAAAAAGTGAAGTTGATATAATATTTTTCCTTGGATTATAAATCAAACAAAGTAAGAAAGGAATTTTCATCAATCAAGCTAAGTACACAAATGAACTTTTGAAGAAATTCAAAATGAATGATGCTAAAGCTTGTGGAACTCCTATGAGTTTAATGGTGAAAATTGAAAAAAAGATAAGAAAAGTAATAGTGTAGATATCAAGATGTATCGAAGTATGATTAGATCACTACTTTATTTGATCACGAGTAGATATGAAATTCACTTCAATGTATGTTTGTATGAGAGATTTCAAGCTAATCTTAAGAAGTCACATTTAATTGTTGTTAAAAAATCTATGGTATCTTAATGGTACTCAAGACTTAGATCTATGATATCCTAAAGATACTTCACTTTATCTAGTTAGCTATAGTGATGTAGATTTTGTAGGAAGTAAAGTTGGATAGAAAAAGCACTTTCGGGACATGTCAATTTCTTGGTTATTATCTCATTTCATAGTTTAGCAAGAAGCAAACATCTATGGTATTGTCAACAGCTAAAGCTAAGTATGTCTCAACCAGAAGTTATGTGACATAAATTCTATGGATCAAGTAATGATTAGAAGACTATGAATTGAAATATATGAATATTCTAATTTATTATGATAACGCAGGTGCAATCAACTATTCCAAAAATCTTGTGCCATAGTAAAGGATAAAACATATTGAGATTCAACATCACTTTATCAGAGATCATATTCAAAGAGGAGACATCAAAGTAATTTTCATGCTTAGTAAAAACTAACTTACTAATATCTTGACGAAACCACCAAGTGAGGATCAATTTTTATCTTTAAGAAGACAATTTGGTATATGTATTTTTAATTCATGACTTGAAGTTATAATATATATAAAGCATTATAGTTTATGTTTTAATCATATATATATTTTTGATTAAATTATGTATGATTTTAGCATGCTATATATGTCTTTTAGCATTCTATTTTTTGAGCTCTACGTATATACATATATATACTTATACACTTATTTTTGCTTAAAATTTTTTCATATATATATTATTTTTTATATCAAAATAAAGATATTTTTGCTAAAAATATGAAATTTATCCATATGATTTTTTAATTTCTAAAATTTTTGGTTATTGAAATATCTTGGACTAATATTTTATTTCTTTCTATATTTATCAAGGATATTTGTCACGTCTTTCCACTGCGTAACATGCTCTCGTAGCATGATTACTAATTCTCTATTCAAGAAAACTAATAATCATCCTACAAGGGATTCTATCCATTCATGATTTAAGTGCATAAATTTTTTTTATTTATATAACGATCTATCATCTATGATTGATCCATCTATCATTCCCAGGTATCATTATATTATCACAGAATTTAAATCATCACCTTATTAAAATTATTATCATACATGCATTTTATTTTACAAATTAAAGTATCATCATGATAATATTATTATAATTAATAATACTGTCATTTATTTTAAAATACCATCAAACTTATTTTAATTACTGCCAAAGTACTTATTTAAGAAGTTGCACGATTGTCTCAGAAATAGAAGTCTGAAGAAAATCACACCAATTACCAATAACTTAAATATTTGTCGAGTTGTTGACGTTGCTAACGATTCTGCTCTTTGGCTTTGCTTGTTCCCACGTTCATCAAATGATAAACACTGAGTATAAAACTCAGTGGTGCTAATATAGCACAATTATTAAATATCATAAAAAATCATATATCAATATGTCTCATTTATTTTCACATATAATCCCATAATTTAATAATGGCAAATAATCATCATATAATTAAATTCCTAAAACATCATTAAATATTTCAAACATAATATCATGATATCATTAATTAGATGCCATTATCATTAATATTCATTTTCAGCACTATTCATGATTTTTATTCCATCTATTTTAATATCTCATGCATGTTTACTATATCATCACAGTCATGTTCAAATTAAACTCACCTTAGTACGTTATGTAATCATTATCTTAATCAATCATTTAATCATTATTTAAATGTCAATATCACCAAGCATTGTACATCATTATTTAATATCAGCATCACCATTGTAACATAATATATTAACATCATGTTTATATCATTATCGTTAATTTGAATATTATCATTAACATATCAATTTAACAGTAAACATGAATGTCATGATATGTATATTTACTGTAAGCAATAGCAAGATGTACTCATAGTTGTACAACTCAATACCATTTATTGCATCATCATCATTTATTCATGAACAATGTATTTTTATGAGAATGCATTTATGTTATGCATTCTCCCTCATATTTGTACTTTAAACATTTGGCCATTTCATTTATATGCGCATGTACCGGATCTTTCATATCATAACTTGCTTATGGTTCAACAAACTGGAACCCATTCCTCATTCATTATCTTTCTTTTTTATTTTGTTGCTTTCCATATCATTTTCCTTTACGTTTAATTCCCATAGGAAATATATCATATTCCCGGTATATCTCATTTAACATTTTTTTTATATTTGTTGATTTTCCTCCTTCCTTATTTCTCCATGTCATGTTGTGCCATGTTCATGCCTAATGCATTATGTATATGACATGATGAATAATTAATAACATATCATAATTAATTGTGTAACGCTATTGCATTACCATACCATCGCTCCTTTGACCATTAAATGATCTGGAGCTTCCAATTAAACTAGCATAAACCTGAGATGTCCTTCCCTTTGTTTAATTCCTTTGTTAATACGTGAAGATTATCCACAGAATTTCCTAATCATAATGCAATGTTCATCTTAAATTAATAATTAATATTCTATATAAATCATTCATTACTCCACGTTTGCAAATCATATACCATTGTATTAACCAATCACATATCAATGATAATCATTCATCTCATCACAATATTATTTATGAAATCATATAAATATTTACAATGGCATCTACTATTCCATATATTCAAATTAATTATCAGCTTATTTCAAAATCGAATATGATATATGTAATATCAACTTATTATAATAATTCTACCACTGAAACTGTAATTAATAAATCTTCCATTATTATATCTTAAAACCTCTTTATTAACATCATAATTCTCATATTATCTTTAATCTTATACCTATTTTATAAACTGCTTCTTATTACTTAATTATAACTACATTTAAAATAAAAAAGCTTATAACATCTTAGTATATTTAAATAGTAAACTATTTAAATTCCTTGATAAAACCTTATCATATAATATTCCTGTTATTCAATACAGACAGTAACATTTTATATGATTATGATTTTATTTCATTCTTGATCTGATCACATAATTAATTCAATTAAACAGTTATGTAATAATATTTATTATTATATAATTATCATAGTAATATCTTATCTTAAAAAAAAAATATTTGATCATTATTTTCTGTTAAATTTATTTGCTCTCTTAATTCTGCTATCAATTAAACACTTAATAACTCAATAGTTAATATGTCACTATTAATTTGCAAAACTGTCATGATCTTAACACTGCTCATTTAATATTATAACTTAATTTAACCATAAAGTATTTCTGTCATTTAATCTAACCAATAACATCTTAATATAACTATGTCCTATCTTATCCCTTTTATTTAGCATAATTCTATATTATATGATGCATATAAGAATATTGAATATCAGAATTCATTAACAAAACATTTGACTAACACTTAATGATTTTTTGCTTACAGGTTCCCTAACAACTACTACTGTCATGTATATAATTAATAATTCAAACAGTAACTTTACTTGATATATTGCTATCATTATCTTACTTAATCATACATCTCCAGTAGCATTTAATATAACTGCTTATTACTTATTTACTCAACACTTATATTAATATCATCACATCATATGCTATCTGCCTCATTCTGTACATTATCCATTGCTTAAGTATAATCATTTATCATTTAATCAACTTATGCTTCACTATTATCTCTGATTAAATCCTTAACTTAAAAGCTTAATTAAAATAATATTACACCACTTAATTATTGATTTATTGAACTTCTTAAAGTCATTTAGCATACTTAAATAATTTATCATTTAAGTCCACTTATGTGTCATAGCCGTATACTACATTAAAATTCCTTTAACATTTAAAAGTGCATTCTTAAGTGACCTATATTATAACATTACTTAACCATAATATATCATTCACTTATTAACTCTATAAAACCTTTAATAATACTTATTATACTTAATCATCTTTCTGGTTCTCATTTATAATTCATCACAAGTCTTCTTAGCACACCTTAAGTCATATTTCATTACATCCTTTAATTTAGTCAACTTACTTTGACCTTAACCAACCAATTGATACTATTTATTTATGACTTCAATAAACCTTCCAATTATACTTAATATGCTTCTTTTAGTACTCATTTAAGTCCTTAATATGATTATGGCCGCATATCATTTATTTTATACACTTAACATGTAAAAACTTTCATCTTAAGTCCAATTTGATTTATATGATGTATGCTTCATCATATTACATCAAAAAAGACTTTATTTATATCTTAATTAAAAATTTAATTACTTAAGTCATACTTTAACTTAATCATCTTCCATAGTTTTTAAATTCCATATAATTAAAATGAAGATGAAGCCTTAAGTCATTAAATTAACTCATCTTAAGCTTAGATTTTATCATCTTTTTTTTTTCCTATTAACCCTCTGTTTTTAGTAAATCTCTTTTAAAATCATGTTTTAGACTTTTAAACCATTAAAAATGTTGCTTAATTGATTTGGCCAAGAAGAAAAATGCATGACACACTCACCCACACAACCACTAATCATTTTATTTCACCTTCTTTACAACATTAACCCATCTAACTATCAAATCAACAACTAAAACTAATAAAATAACCTCAAACCATTTGGCCATGACACTAATCATATATAAAATTCACAAAACCACTTGATCTATTATTAGAACATACTCACCAAGACTCACCTTAAGCTAAATAACCAAAAACTCCAACTCAAATGTACTCTTTACTTGTTTAACCCACGGATCTATAAGGAACTTCTCACTTCCACTTCCTTAAGCTTGATCTTCAACTAAAACAAGCATGCATGAACTTTAAAGGGTTAGATCGGACAAGAAAAAGAGTTAAACATTAACAAAGGTTTTGGTTTCTTTGAAAAATACTTAAAACTTAAGGAATATCAACTTACTCTTGAAGATCTTACAAGAAAGGTTTCGGTCACCTCTTCCAAAGATGAAAAGAAGAAAGATATTTGGCCAAACTTGTATAATATAGCAAGATCTAACTTGAAACTTGAAAACCAAAGCCAAAAGAAGAAGAATAAGATGCAACTTTTGGTTTCTTTCAAAGAACACTTTGACCTCTTTACAAAACTAGGAAAAATGAAGATGTTTTGACTTGAACTTACACCAAACATATAGATCTTGTATTTCTTATGAATTAACCATCGTTCAATGGTTCTGTTTAGGGGTTTTGTCAGAAATTTCAAATTTCAATATTAGAGCTATAAACTCTAATCTCATCATATACTTATCATCATTAGCATAATTTCATATCATTTTCACATTAATAACATATAAAATAAGACATTTCAATTAATTCATGAATACATAGTGAGTGCTCGATTGAGGATGTGATAACTCACTCCCCCTAATTTAAGATTTCACCCTCGAAATCTAACCTTAGTTATCTATGAACAAGTGAGGATATTGTTATTTAATGACAGATTCTCTTTCCCATGTTGCCTCTTGACCTTTGTGATGATTCCATAACACTTTCACTAATGAAATCCATTTGTTCCTCAAATATTTTGTTTCATGCGCTAAAATCTTAATCGACTCTTCATTATAGGACAAGTCTGATTGAACTTCAATGTTCTCCACTGGTATAACATGTAAAGGGTCTGATCTATATCTTCAAAGCATAGATAAATGAAAAACATTATGGATTCTGTCCAACTCTTGTGGTAATGCCAATCGATACACCAATGGTTTGATTCTTTCTAACACCTCATATGGACCAATGAACCTTGGACTTAACTTTCCTTTTTGACCAAACCATAAAATCCTCTTCCATGGAGACACTTTCAAAAAATACTTTATCCCTAACATTGTACTCAATATCCCTGCGTTTCAAATCATTATAGGATTTCTGTTGATTAGAGGCTGTTTTCAATCTCTCCTTGATCAATTTCACTTGATCTTCTACTTGTTGAATAAAATTAGGTCCAAACATCCATCGTTCACCAACTTCATCCTAATGTAATGATGTTCTGCAACGTCTACCATACAATTCTTCGTACGATGCCATTTGAATGCTGGATTAGAAACTATTGTTATAGGTGAATTTAATGAGAGGAATGTTCCTGTCCTAGCTTCCAACCCATTCCAACACACAAGCTCTTAACATATCCTTCAAATTTTGGATGATTCATTGAAATGCACTTTAGTACCTAGAGCTCGTTGAAAACTTCCCCAAAATGGAGAAGTAAACCTTGGATCTCTATCAGAAACAATGGATGATGACACTCTATGAAGTCTAACTATCTCCTAAATGTATAATTCTGCCAACCGTTCCAAACTGTAATCCATACGAACAGATATGAAATATGCCAATTTAGTCAATTTGTCAACAATTACCTATACAACATCATGTTTACCCTATGTTAAAGGTAATCCTGTGATAAAATCCATCATTACTCTATCCTATTTTCACTTTGGAATAGATAAAGGTTGCAATAATCTTACGGACACTTAGTGTTCAGCCTTAACTTACTGACACACTAAACATTTAGAAACAAATTTTTCCATGTCCTATTTCATGCCTTCCCACCAATAGGATTACTTCAAATCTCTATACATCTTAGTACCTCCTAAATGATAAGAATATAGACTTTTATGAGCTTCATCCAGAATCTGTCTCTTCAATTCCTCATCAATTGGAATGCAAATACAATCTTTATACCTCAATAAACCTTTAGAATCCAAGGTAAAAACCTTTTGATTACTTGTCTAAATTTTCCCTAACTGCTTCTGATATTCTTCATCATTTTGAGAAACTTTCTTGATACGTTGAGTTAATAATGGTTTCACTTGTAACTATAATTCTACTAGTATACAATTTGATTGCACCGTCAATAAGGCATTCAATCATTGAATCTCCTACATTAACATCAATGATGACTGTTGTAATTTAGCAAAAGTCTTTCAACTTAGAGCATCAGCCACCAAATTAGCTTTTCCTAGATGATAATCAATGAGGTAATCATAATCTTTAATCAATTCAAGCCATCGCCTTTGCCTTAAGTTCAACTCCTTTTGTGTCTCTAAGTACTTCAAACTCTTATGATCTGTGTAGATATAACACTTTTCACCATAAAGATAATGACACCATATTTTCAACACGAACACAATGGCAACCAATTCCAGATCATGAGTTGGATAATTCTGTTCATGTGGCTTAAGTTACCAAGAAGCATAAGCAATAACCTTTCTTTCTTGCATTAGAACACATCCCAATCCATTTAGTGAAGCATCACTATACATCATATATTCCTTTCCAGGTGTAGGCAAAATTAGTACTGGTGCTTGAGTCAAATATTGCTTCAGCTTATTAAAGCTCTTTTGACACTTCTCTGTCTACTCAAATGGTACATCTTTTCGAAGAAGTGTAGTTAAAGGCATAACAATCATAGAAAAACCCTTAAAAAATTGCTTGTAGTATCCTACTAAACCAAGGAAACTACACACCTCAGTAATAAATTTAAGTGCTTGCCAATTTACAACCACTTCTATCTTGCTAGGATCAACGGTAACGCCATCAGCTGAAATCACATGCCCCAAGAAACAAACTTGATCCAACCAGAATGAACATTTTGACAATTTACCATATAATTATTTCTCCTTCATTAGTTATAACACCAGACATAGATGTTTATCATGTTCTTCTTGATCTTAAGAATAAATTCAAATATCATCAATGAATCCATAAAAAATAAATCAAGGTACTCCTTAAGAATTGTGTTCATTGGAGCCATAAATGCTTCCAGTGCATTAGTCAACCCAAAAGGCATGACTAAGAATTCATAATGGTCGTATCTCGTGCAAAATGCAGTTTTAGGAATGATATTATCCTTAACTCGCAATTGGTGATAACCAAATCTCATATCAATCTTAGAAAATACAGTAGCTCCCTTTAGTCGATTAGACAAGTCATCAATTTGGGGTAAGGGATAGCGATTCTTAATTGTTACCTTATTCAGTTGTCGGTAATCAATACACATGCGCATTATCCCATCCTTCTTTTTGATGAATAAGACAGGCGCTCCCTATGGAGATACACTCAATCAAATGAATCCCTTGTTCAATAACTCCTATAATTTCTCCTTTAGCTCTTTTAACTCCGTTGGAGCCATACAATATGGAGGAATATATATTGGCTCAGTTCCTGGTATTGTCTCTATCTTAAATTCAACTTCCCTTACCGGAGGTAATCCCAATAATTCATATGGAAATACATCAGGAAAGTCACTTACAGTTGGAATCTCAGTCAACTGCAATCCCATTTGTTTAATATCAATAACATGTGCCAATACCGCTTCATAATCCTGTTTAGCAGCTTATGAGCAATGGTTGCTGAAATTAAATTATGGATAATTGATGGTCTAATCCCATGAACATGAATAGATTGATACTTTGGATGTTGAAAAGAAATTATCTTCCTTCTACAATCCATCATTGCTTGATATTCAGATAACCAATCTATACCTAATATAAGATCATACACTGCATGCCATGTCATCATGCCATGTCATATACTACCATGCCATATCACATGCCACATCATATACCATATCATTCGCCACATCATATGCCATATCTAATGCCAATTCACATACACATCACTATGCCATGTCATTTTTATTACATCATCACTATGCCATGTCATTCATATACCATGTCATTTACATTATATCATCATTCCACATGTCATGCTTATGCCATGTCATTATACTATATCATTATGTCACATGTCATGCATATGTCATGCCATTCAAATGCCATGTAGCATTATATGCCATTCTACATGCAATTATGCTACGCTAAATAACATGTCGTGCTGTATGCTTACTTTTTATATGCTTGCTTGCTCGCTTGCTTAGGGCAATTAATGCCAACTATAATGGTAAAATTGATTTTAGAAACTCATAGAAATAGATCTTCACCACCCGAACACATCTCTAAAGGGTTTAACTAGCACTCATGCTATGCATCGGTTGAATCAATCCGAAACCGTCTGATGGCAACTCCCTTGTCAAGTCCGTATCATTCCTCAAGGTAGCCCCTTGAGAAGTCCGCTCTTTCATCCAAGTGCATCCTCGATTCGTGAGCCTTGCAAGCCTCACTTTAGGCAATTGCAGAAATTGTTACGCTTACACATGTATAAATGATAATGTTTATATTTAAGATGCAGTTATGTTATGAATTCTCCCTCTTGTTTTCTAGTAACATTTCATTTCATTGCATTTACCCTTTTTCATTATGGGCCATTTCATATGCACGCATTGTACTGGGTCTTTCATTTCATATCATATGTATGGTTCAACAAACTAGAACCCATTTCACATTCATTTCTTTTCTTTTCATTTCATTTTCCATTCCGTTTAATTCCCATAGGAATTCATTTCATAGTCTAGTGCCTTTTCATTTAACATTTTCTCATATTCGCTCATATTCTTCCTTCCTTATTTCTCCATGTCATGCTATTCCATGTTTCATATGATAATGCAACGATGCTTATAACATGATCAATGAATGTAACATCATGTCATAATTAATTAATTAATGCCATTGCATTATACCATACCATCATCCCTTTTGATCATTTAATGATCGAGGAATATTCATACAAACTAGAACAAACCTGCGATTTCCTTTCCCTTTAAATTTCCTGATGGTATGCAATGATTTTCCTTTGAACCACCTAATTCACAAATCAATATTCATATTTAATCATCAATTTGAATTCCATTATTAATCATTCATAATTCACACTTGCAATCATATATCACTGTACAACAATTAATCACTTATCAATTCAATTCACTTACTGTATCATAGTATTACTTGGGAAATCACATTAGCATATACAATTGTATTCACTATTTATATTAGCTATATTAATTATCATATAATTCAAACCAATTAATAACATATATAATATCAATTTAATATAATCTTATATAACTATTTTCTTACCTTATGCTTATTACTAACCATACTTGTTTTTTGCTGGAAAATAGTTGATGTCAAAATACAAAACATAAAAATAGTTGATATTATAGTATAATACTTCAGTACATTTGATAAACATTAGACTTATTTAACTTTTTAATATATTTTATTCATATACTATTCCTATTGTTTAATACAAACTAGTAACATCTTATACATCTATTAAAACTGTTCAATATCATAACTCATTTGCAAGTCATTTAGATATCATCATATAACTTCTTATACATACCCTTTTATACCACTGTTATTTAACCATTTGATAGCTAAAATAGTATACTTACTTTAATGTACTTAAGTCTTTAGAATATTCATACCAACATCCACTTTCATAAACATGGTCGTATATCACACACACACTTCGTATTTCAATAAACTACTTTCATATAATATGCCACATGTCTTAAACTTATTCAGTCACATAACCAACTCAATCATATAATTTGAACACTTATAAGATCGCATCTCATTATACCATATACTTCATTTTAAAAACTTCATTTCTGTCAACAGATTTGGATCTTAAGTAAAACCATTTCATACCATTAATTAATTACTTCATTAAACTCTTAAAAGACACTTAACATACTTAATCAATTGGTCATTTTAGTCTTCAATAATAACCTGGCTGTATGTTTCAATTATAGTCCACCTAACACTTGAAAAATGCATCTTAAGTCCAATTCCATTAATCATCTTGTATACTTATCTTCATAACATTAAGAGACTTCCATTTTTACTTCAATTCTTAAGTTACAGAATTAAATAATACTTAAATAGAAATCATTTTTTCATAACTTTTAATCATATAGACTTAATATGAAGATTTAACAATATATCATCAATTTAATCATCTTGTAACTTAAGATCTATGATTTTCTTAAGAGATTATCTTTTGATTTTAATAAATTTCCTTTAAACATACATGGATCTTACCATCCTTTATCATTTTCTTTCAATTCAATTTGGCCATAAATGAAAATCCACAAAACATATACGCACACATAACACAATCACTTTATTTCATCACTTTTACATCACCAACCATCAAAAACTTTAAATCAAGACTGAAATCTACTAGATCTATCAAAACCATTTAGCCACTTCAAGATCTACACTCAAAATTCATAAATCTACTAGATCTAACATTAATCCATACTCACCTTTAAGTAAAATAATAAAACTAAATTAAAACTTGAATCTTCACTTGATTTAACACCCAATCTATCAAGATCTACTCACCATCACCTTATTTAAGCTTCTTACTTTTACTTACCACCCATATTACACATACATGCACCTTAGGAGTTAGATTTAACAAGAAAAATAAGAACTAAATGTTAAATAGGTTGCAGTTTTCATAGAAACTTATAGATTTAGTGGTTTTGGCCTTACACTTGAAGACTACATATAGATCTAGCTTGTACTTGAAGATTAAAGAAGATAATGCTTTAGTCTCTTATAAAACAAGGTGGAAATGGAGATGCTTCAACCAAATCTTGAGATATACATCTAGATCTAGCTTTAGACTTAAAGTTTAAAGAGAAAATAAAAAGAAAATAAGGTGGTTTCAGTTTCCAAGTGCATCCTTGGTTTGTGAGCCTCGCAAGCCTTGCTCTAGGTGATAGTAGAAACCATTCTGCTCACAGTGGACTCTATTAGGGATGCACGATAAAAGAGTGGTGGCATCTAAGAGTTTCCATATCAATTTTTCCATCATAGTTGGATTAATTGTATGCATCACAACATAATATTGAGTCTACATACACCACCCTTGTCCCATGTCAAGCCAATAATTATGGATGAGTGAGTACCCTAGACACCATTTGACTCCTTGGATTTGCCTAAACCCGACCTATTTTCCCTCCCTCGTATTTCTCTACTAAGAGTCAAAATCCTTTCATGATTTTATATGGTGGCATACCTCTTGCCTATTCTACAAGAATTCTCTTATCATAACAATATGATCATGTCTATATTGCTATGCTAAAAGTCAAAATCCTTTCATGATTCTGTATGTTTGCATACCTCATGCCTATTCCATGGGCATTCTCTTATCATAAAAATATGATCATGCCTGTATTGCTCTGCTAAGACTCAAAATTCTTTCATGATTTTATATGGCTGCATACCTCATGTCTATTCTACAGACATACTCTTATTATAACAATATGATTATATCTGTATTGCTTTGCTAAGGGTTAGAATCCTTTCATGATTTTGTATGTTGCATAACCTTATGCCCATTCCATTGGCATTCTCTTATCATAGCAATACGATCACCCCTTTTGCTTGCCTTATTAAGAGAATCATGCTTCCAGTTCCCAGTGTAACTCTGGGCTAGTATCCCTCCTAGGAGATATTGAACTGACCAATTCTCATGGAGGTATAAGCGTGGCAGGGAGCGCTGCTGTATGCTACATGTTTGCTAACCATTTTCATGTTTTCTGTCTAAATATGCATACATGCATACTCATGCAATTATTTCTAACAAATTCCCTTTCGCAACCATAATGCTGGATGTTTCCTAGCATAGGTCATGCATACATCCTATGTGACACATCACGTGCATCCAACACATACACATGCTAATTAGCTTTGTTTTGAAACCATAACGCTGGATGTTTCCTAGCATAGGTCATGCATACATCCTACGTGCCGCATCATATGCACCATATGTAATCCCATATACATACTCATACATCCATGTTGACTCTCTCTATCATGTACAGACCATGTCAAACTCATAGCAAACTAGAAATATCTCTTTGACATTAGATGCTCCTTCCATAGTACTAGATGAAGCTTCATTTATTGTAGTTCAGAAGCTCATTGATTAGTCGATGACCAAGCTCTTGAATAATGACTTGAAGGCTCTCTTGCAACAACAGATTTGGGAGGCTCTCAGTTCTGGAGATTTCATCACCCCACTAGCTTCTATGAAGGATAAGGGGAAAGGTATCAACCTATATGATATCGAGACCGATGATGATATCTCACTCCATATGCATGATGTTTCTAAGCCCAAAACCTCTATTTTAGATTAAAAGATAAAACAATTACAGTCTATCATAAAGACCGAGGGCATGGGGTCTAATCTCGACTTTGATGAGTTCTCTGTCCGGGCCATCAAGGGATTACCTGCTAAGTTTAAGCTCCTAATGTTACCAAGTATAGTGGGGTTGGGGACCTAAAGAATCATCTCAAGACTTACACCATGATGATGAGCACTACAGACTTGTCAGATGACCAGATAGTCTAACTATTCTTCATCTCACTGGAGGGACCAGCGCTGGTCTGGTATCATAGTCTGAACAAGGCAACCACGGTAGAGTGGAAGCCTCTTTATGCTACTTTCTATAAATAATACGGGTTCAAATCGATTTAATGTAACTATGATGGATTTGAAAATGGTTAAGCAGAAAACCAGTGAGTCCTTCATGGATTATTTTAGTTGGTGGATGGACAAAGCCGCACTAGTTACATAAAAACCATCTGAGTCAGATATGATTAACAAGCTTATTATAGGGTCACTACCACTATATCAAGATAAGCTGAAGTATCAAACATTCCACACCTTTGAGGACATTTACTCTGTCAACCAATGGATTGAGCAGACCAAGGGGAAGAAGAAGGAGCCTTCCTTCCTGAAACCCAAAACTTCCACATGTACTTAAACACAGCAAAAACCCCATTACATAAATGCCCTGAAAACACCAAATCCCATACTCTGAAACACTACTCCATCCAGAAGGTTCTCGAATCTTGGAATGCTACTTTCCAAGGTTTTTGGGCATCTTCTCAAAGCCAAACTCATTAAGCCACTTGAACCAAACTTCTAAACACCACCCTCAGTCTTGATGAATACCAAAACCTATTACCATTATCACCAACATTATGGCCACAAAAGTGATGAATGCCACTCTCTCAGGTGAGTCATTCAGGATCTCTTTGATTCTGGTAAACTTGAAGATCCTGAGAAATCCAACCAATTAACCAAAATAAACCCATTGCCTAACTACCACAAAGCTAACTGTACTTACATGCTTTAATCAGGGTTGCCAGAATCCCTAGTTCTTAATTCCTTTTATCCCCTTGGCAGTGAGGAGATTACTCAATTACCTACTATCAGCTTCCGACCTGATAGTGGGTTTGACATTGGTGCCATTGACATATGGTATGATAGTTATGAGGATGAGTCTGCGGTTACTCATGGCTCTGCTAAGTTTAAATCATCAGAGAATCAGGCTTCCAAGAAAGATAAGTTAGCTAAGATTTCTAAGGCAGCTAAGCTGGGGCCTAAACCATCCAAGCAGTAAAAGGGATTAAGTGCTAACAAGATGTCCTCTTGAGTCTGTAACATGACTCGTAGTGGTAAGGTATTCACTCCTCTTGATCTTGAGAAAAACCCAAAGGCTTCAAAAAAGCTGACTAAAGCTAGACCCACAGGGGATGAGACTGGTCTAAGTAATGCTTTAGCTCCACAACTGGCTTATAAGGCTACTCAGCTTGATAATGTTATTATCAAGTAGTTGAAGAAGACACAAGCTAATATCAGCATTTGGGACTTGGTGTTTTCTTCCCAGGAACATCGATGGGCCGTCATTGAGGTACTCTCTAGTATAAGAATCTCTCCATCTACCTTAACCTTTAGCATGACAAGTTAGTTAGTAAATTAGGAATTTCAATCTAGCATGATTACTTTCTCTGACATAGATCTACCAATCGACGGTATTCATCACAACAAGGCACTCTTCATTAGAGTACATATCATGAACTTCTCCACTCTGTATGTCATGGTGGATGATAGTTATGGCATCAATGTCTACCCTCTCAAGGTATTGCCCAAGCTCGAGATCCAGCTTACAGACTTGAAACCATCTAAGACTATCATCAAGTTTTATGATGAGTCTAAATGGGAGGTCACTTATGTTTTCACTGCTACTGTTACAATCAAATTGATCAAATTAGTTGTGGAGTTTATGGTTCTTGACATTCCAGTGTCATTTGCTTTACTATTAGGCCAATCATGGTTCCATCCCCTGGGAGGTGTACCATACACCTTGCACCAGAAGATCAAGTTTTCACATAACAAGAGGGTAATTACTATTACAGCTGATGATGAGGTTGCCCTTACCTGTATCAGAGAAGATATTCCTCTTATGACTAGCTTTGAGATTACTACCATTAGAGAGCCTGAATCATACTCATACTAATCGAGTTTTATTATGGAGAGGATGATGTAGATGATGAACTTTTTGCCTGGCAAAGGTTTAAGTCAGTCCTAACAGGGTTTGATAGAGTTCGACATCCCTATAGCTATGTAGAATGATAGGTATTGCATTAGGTTCAATCCCTATACTTCAAACAAGCTAGAAGAGTGTAAGATGGTTATCTTCATCCAAGGAGAGACACAACATGACCATACTACCGAGTTGCCTAGCTTGGATGACTTCTTTGACCAGCAGTTTACCATCTTTGATGATGTCTATGATTTGTTAGCCTTGACAGTAGCTGAGAAGACCATTGCCACATCTTATACCATCAGCCCTGATGATGCTTTTTAGATCTTTGGTTATGTTACTAATCTCACCATCAGCCGCCTTGAGCCAAAAATTACTATAGTTGCTGTACAGGGAGCCAAGCTGTAGAACTTGGACATGGAGGACCTATTGCTGCCAAAGGTCTATGAGGACATTGCTACTCTGGTGGATAGTACCTTTAATGAATTACTGTATGAGGACATTGATATCCCAATTTCTATTTTATTCAATGATGATATAATCCCATCTAAATATAATGCAATGAAGAATAACTTTGTTTATGTTTGTGATATGTATTCTGATGGCATTGTGCATGAACATAAGTATTACATGAGCATTTTTGACATTAACACATCATATATTGAAAATGTTAACATTAACATAGATGACAAGCCTTGTCTGCTCTAGATTGCATCAGACTTAACCTTTGAAGAGAGAACAGAAATAATCAACATACTAAAAAAGCATTTAAAAGCCTTTGCTTTAGGCTATGAAGACATGCCAGGTGTCGATAGAACCATTGTGAAACATAAAATTTTGATTAAGCCAGGGTTCAAGCCGGTTAAAAAGAAGCTATGATACCTTAGACCAGAATGGGCTCAGAAGGTTAAAGAGGATGTCTAGAAGTAGTTGGATGCCAAGTTCCTCAAAGCGATCGACTACCCTGAATGATTAGCCAATATGGTTCCAGTTCCCAAGAAAGATGGTAGGGTCAGAGTCTGTATAGATTACAGGGATCTAAATAAAGCATGCCTAAAGGATGACTTTCCTTTACCTCATATTGATGTGTTGGTTGATAGTGTAGCTGCTAGTACTATGTATTCATTTGTCGATGGATTTTCTGGGTATAACTAAATCCTAATGGCTATTACTTATAAGGTGAAGATAGATTTCATCACAGAATGGGGGACCTATTACTATAAGGTCATGCCCTTCAGCTTGAAAAATGCAAGTGTTACTTATTAAAGAGCTGCAACAACCCTGTTACATGATTTAATCCACAAGGAGGTCAAATTCTATATGAATGATATGATGGTGAAGTCTCCCACCAGAGAAGAGCATCTGACTGCTCTTGATAGATTTCTCATACGGGTTGAGGAGTACAGGCTCAAACTGAATCCAAAGAAGTGCAAGTTTGGGGTGACAGTCGGTAAGTTGTTGGGTCATATCATGAGCCAGAGGGGTCTCAAAGTGGATCCAGATAAGGCAAAGTTGATATGTGAGACTAAAGTCAAGGGATTCTTGAGACAGCTCCAATACATTAGCATATTCATCACCATGTGTGAGCCCATCTTTAGGCTTTTGAGGAAGAACCAGCCTTTGGTTTAGGATAAGAACTACCAGTTCACATTTAAGAGAGCGAAGCATTATGTCTCTAACCTGCCAATCTTGTAACCACCTCGATCGGGAAAACCATTATTGCTCTATCCAGCCTTATAAGAGGAATCAGTAGGTGCTATGATAGCTCAAGAGAATAAAGCTGGAGTCTAGCATGTTGTCTACTACTTAAGTAAGAAATTATTGTCAACAGAATGCAAGTATAACACTGTTGAGAAGGTATGCATGGCTATGGTATGGGTCACCAAGAACTCAGGCACTACTTTCAATCATACCAAGTTCAAGCGATCTTTAAGGTCGACCCTATGAAATACTTGTATGAAGCTCCTTCATTGGTAGGGAAACTTTCCAGATAGTTGATCGTGTTATCAGAGTTTGATGTGCAGTACATCACTAAAAAAGTGATTAAAGGTAAAGCGATTGCCAAATTCTTAGCATCCAAGCCAATGAATGACTTTGAAAATTTTAAGCTAGACTTCCAAGATGAGCACTTCGGGGTAGTTGAAGTCTAAAAATGGTAATTGCACTTTGATTGCAAATCAATAAAAAAGGCTTAGGCATAAGAGTTATGCTAATAATGCCTGAAGGTGAACTAATTATGCTTTCAAAGCGGCTAAGCTTTCCATTCACCAATAATATGATTGAGTACGAAGCATGTCTATTCGAGCTTGAAGCATTGTTAATGATTGGTGCCCAAGATATAGAGATATTCAGTGATTTGATGCTTGTCATTCACCATTCCACGGTCGAGGGGGATGTCAAGGAAGAAAAGCATAAGCCTTATGTTGAATACATGAAGCTCATGATTTGTAATTTTAGCTTATATCAATTTATTTACATACCGCATGATAAGAATCAGATGATTGATACCTTGGCCATACTAGCTTTAATTTATGAATGACCACAGAGTCAAGTTCAGCCTCTATTCATTGAGCAATCAAGGATTCCTTGCTATAAAGGAGAGCGAGTCATGGCATTAGACCAGCAAGATGAGATTCCATGTATGCAGATATTATGAATTTTTTAAGAGCCGATGCTTATCTGAAAGAAGCCAAAAAGACTGACAAACTAGCTTTGCGAAGGCTAGCAGCTAACTATACCTGGCATCAAGGTGTTCTCTACATAAGAATGGCTGATGGTCTATAACTTTGGTATATCTCAAGGAAGGAGATCAAATCAGTCATGTAAACAATACATACTGGTGTATGCAAGCCCTACATGAATGAATTCGCTCTTTATAGGAAGATCTTATGCCAAGGATATTTTTGGCTTACCATGGAGACAGACTATATATAGTTTGTATAGATATATCATGAATACTAGATTCATGGAGATCTTAGTTACATACCACTAGTTGAATTGCAGAATTTGACTACACCTTGGCCATTCTCAACTTAGGGAATTGACATCATAGGTGAGATCCATCCTAATGCTTCTAATGGGCATCGATATATATTGGTGGCTGTTGATTACTTCTTAAAGTGGGTGGATGCTGAATCCTACAGTAAACTAGGGGTAAATCATGTTGCCAAATTCATAGAGAAAAATCTCATATGCTAATATAGGATACCATATCACTTAGTATCTGATAATGGAATACAGTTCCAAGGCCATGTGGTTGACTTACTAGAAAGATATGGGATCAAGCACAACTGATCCTCTCCATATCACCCACAAGCTAATGGGGAAGTCAAAGTGGCTAACAAGATGATCAAGCAGATCTTAGCCAAGACAGCACAGACTTACACAGACTAGCATGAGCAATTGCCATTTACTTTATGGGGTTACAGAACCACTGCAAGGAGTCCTACGGGTGCTACCCCCTACTCTCTAGTAGGGGGTATTACCAATCAAAGTGGAGTCAAAATCACTTTACGTTGTTCTAGAATCTCAATTGCCAGAAGCTGAGTGGAAAAGGGCCAAGTGCGAACAGTTGGTTACTATTGATGAGAAACGACTGAAGGCTCTCTATCTTCTATAACTTTACAAAAAATTCATAGCAAATGCATTCAATAGAAAAGGTCAAACCTATTGCTATATAGGAAGGTGATCTGGTTTTGAAGTAAGTCAGACTAGCTATCCGCAACCCCCATGGAAAGTTCAAACCAAATTGGAAGGGCCTATTCCTCTTCAAAAAGATCTTATCCAAAGGTGCTGTCTGTATTTTAGATTTGGAAGGCAATGAATTTTCAGAACCTATCAACCTTGATCGGCTAAAGAAGTATTTTATCTAGAGCAAAGGGTAAAAAGGAAGAGTAAAATAAAAATAAGAAGTATGGTGAGCTGAAAACCTATATAGGTGGTTCACGCAAAAGTTAATACAAAAGAAAAATACTTGCTTGATGAGTTGAAAATCTGCTTGGACGGCTCATGCAAAAGTAAGAGCTCTTAAAAGCAAAAGGAGAGTGTTAAAATGGTAGATTAGAAAATCTCACATGAGACTGGTCAACAACAGGGGTTAAGTATAATGCATATCGAGGAACTTCTGTGTTGATTTCAACATTTTTCATGCAAATGTTTAATCTCACTAATGCAAATGGAACACATGTTCTTAAACATAGCCATAATTAATACTAGTTTCAAATACAAAGCACTATCTTTCTTTGTTGCATACAATCTTGTTGCTTAACAATTTCTTATAGTACAGAATCTTAGTTGTGGCGTAGCACCCACAGCTTATACTCATTATCTGTAGGGATCTCTACTGGCACAATCCTATGATGAAGCCAAGTCCTCTCTACGTGCTCCAAGAAGTAGGACAGAAATTATCCTTCCTCAAACTCTGTTAATTGAGAGATAGTTTGTCTATAGTTATACTAATAAAAGACTTTGGTGGGACTGTAAGGTGTGCAATGCCTGAATTTTGGCAAAGGAATGTAGTTTATATATGTCCTCACTGTCACATGTCGCATGTGCCATCATGGGTAGACCCACCTGACCTCACTCTCTAGGATGGATTCCATCCACTCGATCCAACCATCGAATGTCAACATCCTCACCTCGCTAAAGGTATAGCCTCTCTGCATAGGGCTATGAGGTACGTATCTTTGTAGATCACCCACTGGAGGTGCCAAGATCCCCAGCTTCTCCTGAAGCCAAATCTTAAAAAAAAATTCTCGCTGAGTTGAAAACCTTACAAAATGTTGTTCAGGCAAAAATTAGAGCGACCCGCTGAGCTGAAAACCCAAGGTGATAGTTCAAGCAAAAGTTAAGGTCTGAAGTAAGATCAGTAGCTCAATGAGCCAAAAACCTTGCAAAAGGTGACTCATGCAAAAATTAGGGTAAAACACAGCTCTTCTAAGTTGAAAACCAGCAAAGGCAGCTTAGAATTTTTACTTGCAACAGAAGCAGAATACCACTGAAGCATTCAGACTATCCTCACTTCATACTATCAAGCCCAAGGATCATCTTTGCTATGATCATAAGAAAAGGGGTCCAAACCTACTCTATCTAATTTATCACGGGCTCAATCAATAAATCTCCGTGATCGGACGAGTTGATAAATAGAAAACTGCACCAGCATTTGAATCCTTCTACCCTCGACCATGAAGAGGTAGTCACAAGCTTATGACCACACAGTTGGAAGATAGTAGTAAGACTTACAAAACCCTTTGTAATCAGTAATGACCTCATTGTTGACCAGGCGATCTCTCTACCAATCAACTCAGTCATTCAAACATAGAGATCTCATTCCTCTCGCTTTGAGTGCTGACTCATCTACATTAGCACAAGCATACAGGCTTATAAGTCATGCATCCATTCATAAACATTATGCTTACAATTATAACAAGCACTTACTTAGACTTCCAGCATCTCAGTGGTATGGTAATGATATAGTTCTGTCAATAGCCTCATCACGTCAGCCTTGGCATCCCGAGGTACCTGCACAGGTCATACATATATCAAATCAACAGAATCAGCAGACTGATAACCTAAAAATTTAGGTATTTTTCCTAGACTATTTTAATCTCAATTCCACTGATAATTTACTTTTCCATGTCTTGCATAGACAAGAATTGATCCAGCAGATGATCAATATCAATCAAAGCTTTGACTTCTGGTCAACCCATTGACCAGAGAGTGTCACACACCAGCATTGAATTCTAGGTACTATTCTTGGAGATATTAGACACATATTCAATGGCATGAGCATTGATATGATGGTTGATCACCCCCGAACTAGTATTTGTTCAATCTTAACCCAGCAGATGGTCACTCGGGTCTTACAGTTGACCACCCGATCCAGTAATGATCACAGAATCAGGCTTTTGATTTTTAAACCTTGGTAGTAGGCATCTAAACACTAATGTCGAATGATTTTTGAGCCTCGCAGCAAAGCCATCGATCCAACAGTTGACCATGTCAGCATTGAACATCTAGCCCGAGCATCGAGTTCCTAGTGGTAAAATTGGGTCATAAGCCTCAATATGAGCAACAGATCAGCATTGATCACCTAGCCCAAGCACCGGGCTCCCAATGGTAGAATTAGGTCGTAAGCCTCTGCATGAACAACATATCAGCATTGATTATCCAGCTCGAGCATTGGGCTCTCGGTTGCAGAATTGGGTTACAAGCTTTAGCATGAGCACTCTGCAAGCCTCAGTATGAGCATTCTATAAGCCTCTACATAAGCACTCTGCAAGCCTCAACACGAGCATTCCGCAAGCCTCACAATTATCATCAGACCTCGACATGATCATCGGTCAGGTACTTTCCTTACTTTCGATGAAAAGTCATGTTATGATCAGATCTTAATTTGATGACTTACACCTGTATCACCTCAAAATAGTCCTGATCAGGAGGCAAATTGTTGACCCGGACTTTTCACCCGTGCTCATAATTTTGAGTTTTTATCGATTCGGCTCGATACAGGTCGTGTGCATACATGCTTTTAAACTCCCTTTAAGGGTATTAGACATGCAGAGTATGTTACATTTTGCTCATGGAAGGCAGAGTGTATAGCATGCAAAATGCTATATGCGTAGTATGTAGTACTACATGCTGCGCATATAGTAAAAAAAGATGTTTGGTAGGGCCTACTTTTTAGGCTAAATCTAACGTCCTCCATATAGCACAACATCTTAGAATGTCAAATAATGCTTATTGGACATGCGATGCATGTGACATTTTACTCATGAAAGGCAGAGTGCATAGCATGTAAAATGCTATATGCATAGCATGTAACACTACATACTGCGCATATAGCAAAAAAAGACGTTTGGTCAGTGGCCTTCTCGGGGCCAAACCTAACATGCTCCGTATCATACAATGTCAGGATATAAAATAATGCTTACTGGTCATGGGGCGCACATCCCGATATGCCTATAGTAGGCCCCACATGATGGATCAAAATGCTATGTACATGGCATGTAGCACTACATGCTGTGCACATAGCTTAAAAATTTTCAAATCCCATATTGCTAATATGATTTCCCAAACCTTAATACCTCCCACTATAAATATAACACTTGGGTTCATGGAAAATGGTCCAAAAATTGGCTAAAATGCCCAAACTCTACCAAAATTCACTCTCACATTAATTAAACACTTAATTAATCAATTAGCTTATGCTTTTAAAGACTCACTAATACTATTTAGGTCCCTAAACACGTTTGGAATCAATATCTATAAGAAAAACCTATTATGGTGAGTTAAATGCCTATTTTCTCTCCATTTTCTTACATTTTTGCTATGGATTTATGATTTTGGGTTATTTTCTTGATGATTAGCTTCAATCTTACTTGTTTATTGATTGCTAATGCCTATTTATAATCAAAATAACTTGTTTCTACCATAGATCTACCTTGATCTGAGTTGGATCTCGTGTTTTTACCAAAATCATGATTTTCCTTCTATTTTCTATGCTATGTGCGCCACATATACACTTATGCGCAGCATCTAGCCTATGTACTATGCATATAGGTCTGTATGATGTGCATATAGCCTTCTAATTTTCAAAAAAATCCTATTTTTCTTCCATTTTCACTCGTTTCTTCACCCAATCTGATGATTCTAGTAACATTAATGACTTTTCTATAGTCTTAATGTTCTAGATCTATCATATATTGTTGAGATCTGATTAATTTTAGCCTTAAAATTAATTGTTCAAATTAAATGCTCATTTGATTTGCTTTCTCATGATTTGAACACTCATTCATGCTCGAAATGATGTGTTACCTTCATTAAAGTTTCTTGGATTTATCTGTGAATCATGTTTTTGCTAAAAAACCTTGATTTTCCATGAGATTTATCTGCTATGTGCACCACATATAAGGCTATGTGTGCCACATATAGCCTATATGCTGTGCACATAGCACTACATGTTGCGTACATAGTTTGTACTTTTATAAGAAAAATGTAATTTTCACTCAATTTCAACCCTGATTTGATGATTTCAGTTACATTTGATGCTTCATAATAGCTCAAGTGAACTGAATCTATCATAAATTAATCATATTTAATTAATTTGACCTCAAAATTAATTCTTCTCAATTAAATGCTTGTTTGACTCTTGAAATTGTGATATTTGATAGGATTGACTTCGATCGATTGAGTGCTATCTCCAATTGTTATTTCTGTGATGTTAGTGACTCCCGACTTGTTGCGTCATGCTCGATCAATTATAATTTTACCTAAAATTATTCATATTTATTTAATTTTCATGATTCAACTCATGTTAATTTGCATGATTTTTGCCATACAATTAATTGGACTTTGGCTCTTGATTCATGCTTTTATATAGCTTAGAATTAGTCAAATAAGTCCTAATTTTTGTTTGCTACTAATGAGTTTATTTATTTATTTGCATTTTTCACTCGTGCATTTTCAGCCCATGCTACCCAAGGTGGAAATTTTCCTGAGGCGGTGGAGACATTACTTAATGTCTAGGATTTTGTATCGACCAAGATTTTATGTAATAAGATAGCATTATCCCCCATTTTAGTGTAATTTAGCTTTAAATTCTCTCATGTATTTTCCTAATTCCTCGATCCCTTTCACCAGCCTTTTGAGAATTTTATTTCGTGGATGGTTTATTATAGTTGCTAAAATATATATGCCATATCCTGTCACATGCCATGTCACATACTTCTATGCTATGCCATGCATATGCCATGCTATAACATATATTCTCTTATATTCTAATACGATACAAATACGCCAATCCACCATGCCATACGTGCTACTTGCCATGTTATATGCCAATATACCATGCCAACTTGCTATGCCACACATCATATGCCATGCCACACTGCATGCTATGTCACATGCCATTATACCATATCATCATGCCATGCCACATGCTACCATGCCATGTCACATACCATGTCACATGCCATATCATTAGCCACGTCACATGCCATGTCTAATTTCAATTCATACACACATCATTATGCCATGTCACGCATATGCCATGTCATTTTCATTATGTCATCATTCTACATGTCATGCATATGTCATGTCATTATACTATATCATCATGTCATATGTCATGCATATGTCATACCATCCAAATGTCATATAGCATTATATATTATTCTACATGCAATTATACTACACCAAATAACATATCACACTATATGCTTACTTTTTACATGCTTACTTGCTCGCCTACTTGGGGTAATTAATTCCAACTATAATGGTAAAATTAATTTTGAAAACTCATAGAAATATATCTTCATCACCCGAACCCATCTCTTAAAGGTTTAACTAGCACTCATGCTATGGGTCGGTTGAACCAATCCGGAACCATCTAGTGGTGACTCCCTTATGACTCTTTTGAGTCCGTAACATTCCTCAAGGTATCCCCTCGAGAAGTCCATGCTTTCGTTCCAAGTGCATCCTCGATCCGTGAGCCTTGCAAGCCTTGCTCTAGGTGGTGGAAGAAACTATTCCGCTCATACATGTATAAGTAATAATGTTTATCATTGAGAATACATTCATGTTATGCATTCTCCCTCTTGTTTTCCTGTAACATTTCATTTTATTTCATTTGCCCTTTTTCATTCTAAGCCATTTCATATGCGCGCATTATACTGGGTCTTTCATTTCATATCATATCTGTGGTTCAACAAACTGAAACTCATTTCACATTCAATTCTTTTCTTTTGATTTTATTTCTTTTCATTTCATTTTCCATTCCGTTTAATTTCTGTAGGAATTCATTTCATAGCCCAATACCTTTTCATTTAACATTTTCTCATATTTGCTTATTTTCCTCCTTCCTTATTTCTCCATGTCATGCTATGCCATATTTCATATGATAATGCAATGATGCTTATAACATGATCAATGAATGTAACATCATGTCATAATTAATTAATTAATCTCTGTTACACCCACATTAGAGACCCTAGGAGTTATGCATTGATTTGCATGTATGTGTAGATGAATGGTAGGATTGCTTGATGGTTATGTGATGTATTGGAATGCATGATGATGGTTTTTGTGCTTATGTGTGAATGTGAATTGCTTTGGTTTGGAATGCATGAATCTATGTGCATGAATAGGAACACAATGTATGGCTTTGCATTGTACTACTTGTGTTTATAGGCTTGTTTAGTGAGTCGTCACCTTGTTGGGAAGCGTGTCTTCTCGGTTAGATGAGGGACAGCTTGTGTATGTGATTGGGTATGTGTTATGTTAGGTATAACCCTTATATTGGTATAGGGGCAGATGTCGGAGTGGAGCGACGACATTTACCCATCAGGGGGAAATTCGTGAGTTATGGGTCGGGGGTGCGGGGGCGGAGCCCCCGCGGTATAGTAAAGGGGTCTTTTGGTAGTGTGTATCAGGTTAGTTAGGAGGGTTGGGAGCGTTATAGAGGAGTTCAGCTTGCCAAAAGGCAAGTTGTGTGATTTTAGTGAGTGGTACGGGGCGTACGGATTAGGCGTACGGTCGTAGAAGACAGGGGAGAGAGCGTACGAGCGTACCAATGGGTGGTACGGCCGGACGCCAACTCGCAGGAAATTAGATTGCTCGCAGGAAATTTTTAGTTTGTCAGTGTGAGAGTAGTGCATCCCGGACGTGGGAGCGCTGCACGCTGTTCGGTGTGAAATGCCATGGTGCTTGCTCTCGAAAGTATAGACCCCTGAGTTACTACAGGAACTAGACAGATCGCGTCGAGTAAATGACATGGAGTCACCACCCGGCTTATCTAGTCAACTCAATTGAGAAACTAAACAAACCAGGAAAATGTAAACCCGAGCCTTCCTACTGAGGGAAAGCAGCCCGAATTTCTTCAGAGACTGGGTTCGGCATTTTGATTTTATTCGTATTCCGTATTATCATATTCACTTTATCCGGTTTTAATAAAAGCCACAGCACACGCAATTAGGTTGAAGTTCACTTAGGTCCGGTTTCATGGCATAGGGAAGCAAAAGACATGTAGTAGATATGAAAGCAGTAAAAGCAGAAATAAAAGCAGAAAATAAAAGCAGGAAATAAAACAGGAAATAAAAGCAGCTCGGGCATTTAATACAACCCGACCAAATGAATGAAATAAAAGCAACAGAATAAGTCTTCAAGCATTCCAGAATCATCTTGTCGGAATCCACCGAATTGGGCCTCGAATGAGTCCCGGGTCCATACTCCAATCCACAGATCCAAATCCTCCGGTTGCCCCTATAAAACAACTCTCCGCGAGAACAACGTAAAACAGAACAAAAGAACAAAACACAAA
>CANYBF010010476.1:0-19000 GCA_948192965.1 Dalechampia spathulata | reverse complement strand
CTTTGCTAGTTCACAGGAAAGGAGATAGAAGCAATTGGTTGCTTGCTTGGACATCCTTGTTTCGTGTGGATACTGTTGGAGGCTGCCTATCTTGGTGGTTTTTGGTTTGCTACAACCATAAACGTTTTAGAGATAAAGAACGAAGGACATCTGCACATAAAGTAAGGGTTACTATCAAACTGTCATTTCTAATCTCTAAACTGGTTTCTCTATGTTTTGATGCAAAGATCTTCTTTTGGTTTGTTGTTTTAAAATGAAAAATTTTAAATTACTTCCGCTGTTTAATCACTAAACAAACCAACAATAGTAACTACACTTTCATCATATGAAAACTTGATTTTTGATGTGAGGTGGATGACACATCTCCTAATAGGTGAAACCACAGTCGACCCAATAGTAAAGCAAAAGACACTAGAATGTCCAAAACTATGAACTTTAGAACCGGTTTGATCAGCCTAATTGTTACAATAGTAATGAAAGTGTTAGTGACCTCCTGCTTAGATTTATCATACGCCCTGATGATTGTCTTAGATGGCTTCAAGTTTATAAGCTAAAACCCAAGTTTAGGCACTAACTTGAGTATATTGACATTGATGTTAGAACCATCATCCATCATGGCATAAAGAGTAGTGAGTTCATTATCTATACCTTGATGAAGAGCACCTTGTTATGATGAATACTCTTGACCAATAAATCTACATCTGAATAAGTTATCATGCTAGACTTTAACTCTTGATTAACCAACTAGCTTTTTATATTGAAGGTAGAGGTAGATGGGGAAATACTCATACTAGAAAGTGCCTCGATGACAACCTATCAATGTTGTTGAAAAGATAGCACCAAGTCCTAGATGTTGATGTTAGCTTGTGTATTCTTCATTTGCTTGACAACTACATTATCATGTTAGGCAACCTCTTTAGTCTTATTAATAGGTTGTGAGGCTAGAGCACTACTTGGACCAACCTTATTCTTAGTAGGCCTAGCCTTAATCAGCATTTTTGGAGCGTCTTATTTCTTTCAAAGATTAGGAGAAGTAAACACCTTGCTACTTTGGGTCATATTGCAAACCTGAGAAGACATCTTATTGGCTCCCAATCCCTTTTGCTACTTTGGAGATTTGGATACCAACCTGGCAACCTTGGGAGTCTTAGCCAACTCACCCTTCTTGGATTTCTGAACCTTTACCAATTCAAATTTAGACTAAGTAGCTATAGACTGATCCTCTGAGCTATTATACTAGATATTGATAGTACCAATATCAAATCCATCATTGGTTTGAAAGCCAATAATAGGCAACCAAGAAATTTTCTCACTATCAAGGGGAGAGAAGTAATTAAGAATTAGGGATTTTGGGAGCCATGATTGGATCATATAAGTGTGATTGGCCTTGTGGTGGTTTGTTAATGGGTTTATCTTTGTGGAGGGTTTGGATTTCTTAAGATCCTCAAGCTCACCTGAATTAATAAGGTCTTAAATGACATGCCTAAGAGATTGATAGTCAATAATGTTATAGCCATGGTGTTAGTGGTAGTGGCAATAGGTTTTAGTGTCTACTGAAGTCATGAGTGATGTTTAGAAGTTTAGCTTGAGAGTTTTGATGAGTTTGGGTTTTAGAAGAAACTTGAAAACCTTAGAAAGTAGCATTCCAAGATTCAAGTACCTCTAGGTTTGGGTCATTTTTTGGAGTATGGGGTTTGGTGTTTGTAAGGCATTGATGTAGTGAGATTTGTGTTGTGTTTAGCTTTAAGTGGAGGTTTTGAGTTTGATGAAGGAAGCCTCCCTCTTCTTCAGCCCCTTAATCTTCTCAATCCTTTGACCGACTGAATAAATATCCTCAAATGTATGGAACATTTAATACCTCAGTTATCCTAGTACTATGGTAGCAACCCCATGATAAGCTTATTGATCATGTTTGCCTCGATGGCTTCTATTTGACCAGTCCAGCTTTATCCATCCATTGGATTTAGTCCATGAAAGACTTGTTAGCCTTCTATTTGACCATCTCCAGGTCTATCAAGGTGATATTAAAATAGGACTTGAACCCATACTACTTACAAAATGCAGTGTAAAGAGGCTTCCACTCGACTAGAGTCACTGTGTTAAGATCGTGATACCTTACCAAAGCTAATCCCTCCAGTGAGATAAAGAATAGTAAGATTATCTTATAATCTGACAAGTCAGTAGTGCTCATCATCATGGTATAAGCCTTTAGATGGTTCTTCAAATCCCCAACCCTATTGTATTTGGGAACATTTGGATACTTGAACTTAGTAGGCAATCCCTAATAACTTGAATAGAGAACACATTAAAGTTTAGGTCAGAGCCCATCCCCTTAGTCTTTATGATGGACTGTAATTATTCTATCTTCTATTATAGTATAGAAGTCTCAGATTTACAGATGTCTTGCATATAGAGTGATACATCATCATCTATCTCAACATCATATAGATTAATAGTCTTCCCCTTTTTCCTTGATAAGGGCTGGAAGACTGACAAAGTCCTCAAGATTGAAAGCCTCTTGGATCTATTATTGCAAGACAGCCTTGAAGTCATTGGAGAAAAGCTTGGCTATTGACTAGTTAATGAGCTACTTAATAACAGCAAGTGATACATCATCAAGTGTAATACAGGTAATCTCAAATGGAGAAGCAAGATCTTTAGCAGGTTGTGGTTTTGACATGTTTATGAACATGACAAGTAAGATTAGCATGGATGTATGCATATGTGCATGTAGTGCATATGATATGACACATAAGATGTATGCATAGCCTTTACAAGGAAACATATGACGTTATGCTATAAAAGGAAATTTATTAGGGAAAATTTTCATGAGTATGCATGTATGTGTATTTGACAGAAAACACAAAAAGGTTATTGAACATATAGCATACAACAGTACTCCTTGCCACCCTTATACCTCCACAAAGATTGGTCAGTCCAAAATATCTCCTAGGCGGGGTACTAACCTAGAGTTACACTAGGAACTCAAGGCATAATACTCTCAACATGTTAACCAAGCAAAACAGTGATCATTATCTGATCATATAAGGGATTATGGTAAAAATCTGACATCATTTTGGCATGATCATTGTTACACCTAAACCCAGTTCAACACGGTCATGTATAATAGTTAATAATCCTCTAAGCAAGGAAATCATTAATTATCTTACAAGGGATTTGTACAAATTTTTTTAGTTTTCAATTCATTTAACCATATCAAATAATATGTACCTGTAATCTGGTAATATTTGTAAACATGGGTAATATCAATACATAATAGTATGCATCGATTATATCTTGTACGTATGTCATATATTTATCATGCATACTCATACCATCATCCATTATATGAGATTTATGTTTTTAATTTTACATGATAAGGTGGTATCGATATTACACACAACAAAAGTATATAACATAAGTATTAATGATGTTAAGGTTAACCTAACAACTGCCTGTAAAAAAGACATCTTGGAGTATGTTACATTTTCCCAACAATGCTCCAAGAATGAGATTTTTCAAAATCACAACCTCTCTTGACTTTAGATTGGTCAATCTAAACTCTTGCCTGAAGGACTTGGTCCTGAGTTCATCAAATAATAAGCATTAAGTATAAAACTCAATGGTATGATAAAATGAGTAAATGACATGATCACGTATCATAAATAACACATTAAAGTCAAATCATAGCAAACAATCATTAAGTAGTATAATTGTGTAATACCATGTCACTCTACATCATTCTTTATTTGTTATAGGTAACATATATAGCATATTATGTAAAGATAAGAATAAATACCATAAAAGATCCATTATAACTTTTCCTCTATCAAATAATGTACTATATATCACTACTCTGTATAAGACTCTATATAAGCACAATTATAGTGCATTCATCATTTCATCCATTGTATTTTCATGATATATGTGAATGATAATGTATGTCGATGAGAATGCATTCATGCTTTGCATTCTTCCTCTAATTTTCCTGTAACATTTCATTTCTTTTCTCTATAATTATGCATAATCTCGTACAGGGTTTATTTCTCTATGTATCGATACTGTATCATTCTCTAGTTCTTGTAGGATCATAACATTTCTTTATGGTTCCATGATAGGAACCTATACTTTATGATTCCATCAAGGGAATTGATAATAACTATATGACCCAGTACGCTTTATGTATGGATGATTCATGACATGATGCATAATTGACGCTTTAATGATCATATGTGAATATATAGCATTAACTTTGTTTTAAGCCTCTAAGTATATATTCTTGTGTATAATGAAGTGTCATAAGGTCCAGGTGTATATAACATCAAGTTTAGAAGCTAAGACACTCATTCATTAAGGTACCAAGCCATATTAGGCAAGTTACTATTCATTTGGTCAAGTACAGTATTCATTTGGTATGTTTTACTATTCATTTGATCATTTTCTTCTCATGTTTCTTACTTCTCTTTACCATATTCACATGTACTATTAAGTACTCTTATTGACCATCTTATGAATCATTAATGACACTCACTTTTACTCCATCATGTCATGCACATCTCAAGGTATTAAACCATGCTTAAACTAGAAAGTGCAAATACCATTTCTTTATGTACTTGGACTAAATGAATTTTTAAGCAATCTTCTCAACCTTTAACATATACAAGCCATATAACATTGGAAACTAGACTCATCAAGGTTTAATTTAAGCTATAACATGTAATTTAATTCATCTATTAAGGCCTCCAAAACTTAAAAGGCCACATACCTTAAAAGAGCGTACCAAAATGCATTAAAATGTACATTTTTAGCATACCACCAACTTGTGCAATTTTTTCCCTTATCATAACTTGGTCATATGGTCACTTTTAATACATGAACATGTTTTTGTAAGTCTTATCTATAAAAAATATATCCATATTTGCAATCATACATTCACATTTCTCATAATACATAAGGTTACACAACTTGCACATTATGGTTCACTTACTGCCTTATAAGCTTCCTCATGCATACCTTGATGTTTTGACTTCCAAACCATAATAAAATCATATCATATTAAATGCAAGCATACATATACATGTTAAATACAAATTCAGGTCCAATTGGTCAACATACAAGGAACATATCCACACTTAAAGTCCAAGTACACAAAGTACATGTTTTGCTACCTATTAATGAACCTTTTGGCATTTTCATGCCATAAATCACCTTTTACATGCAACCAAACCCTATATTCAACATTTAAATAAATTATTCAATCATGTTTTGATACAAACTCAAGGGCTACACACTTTTGCCCCTTAAAATAATGAAACCTGAAATATTCCTAAATTAGGCAGCAACTTTGAATCCAAGCTATCATCACATATAATCATCTTTCCATTAATCATTAAGCATAACAAACCCTCTAAACAAATTCAAGGGTTACAAGTTATGGATTTACATAAATTTTGCATGCCAAAGTAGAAATTCCATTTAGTTACAAGATAACATCAAACTCATTACTTAGCTAACTTATCTTTCATCATTCAATCCATTTCTTTCATTTACACATAATTAATACAACCCTACAGCAACTTACCACTTCATTAAAGACATGAGAAAGCATAAATAAGAAGGAAAAAGGCATGTAGAACATGTATAGAATATAGAAACAACCTAAAAGCTAAATTTTCCATGAAATTCTACCTTGAAAGATGGTTTTTTTCTAAATTAAGGCACAAAGAAGAAGGAGAAGAGAAAGAAGCCGTATGTTGGAAGGGAAAGGATGAAGAAACGACCTAGGTTCCTCCTTAACTCATATAACTCAATTTTTGACTTATTAAAAATCAACCAATCAAAACATGCCACCTTGCAAGCTTATCCTTCATTACTTAATTCAATTTATTTCTTCTTCCTTTAATGCTCAGTTTTACATCATATTTAGGTCATGCTTTCATAAGAATGCACTCACCATTCATCATAATGTTATGGACATGAATCATACATGTAATGGTTTCTAATTATATCCTTAAATTTCCATGAAATATCATTTGTATCCTAGCTTACCATTTAACATACAATTGCTTCTAACTTTAAATTTAACTTGTATTTACCCATTTTAAACTATACTTTATCATATAATAACATGTTAAACATGCTAATGCATCACTCTTCATGCATAAATTCCATCATAGAGCTTCAACAAAGGCATTCAATAAAAGCATACTAAATTCACATCTTTAGTGCATTTTCACTACTTTAGTCATCTTTCCATTTGTTTTCATTTATTTCTCTATCAATTCCATATCATATGGAATTCCTTTATCTATAAGGCATTTCATATCTCATTCATCATGTTAAAACATTTATGCATCATATATCATTCATGTATTTCATGCACTAATTAGTTGTTCATTATTCTGTATGTATATAATGCATGTACATAGGGATGTTGCGTATGTGTGGATGTGACAATTCTCTCCCCTTACACAGAATTTTGACCTAAAATTCAAACCTAAATCTATAAGGAACAAATGGGGGTACTATTATCTCATCACTAATTCCTGTTCCCAAGTAGCATGTTGTCCCGAATGATGATTCCATAAAACTTTCACTAAGGAAATTTGTTTATTTCTCAACTATTTCACTTCTCTTGCCAATATCTCCACTAGTTCTTCACTGTAGGATAAATCAAGTTGTATCTCTATGGATTTGACTGAAATAACATGCAAAGGATCCAATCTATATCTTCTTAGCATTAATACATGAAATACATTATGGATTCTATCAAACTCAAGAGGTAAGGCTAGTCTGTAGGCCAACGGTCCCACTCTTTCCAAGATCTCATATGGTTCGATGAATCAAGGACTCAATTTACCTCTTTACCTGAATCGCATAATTCTCTTCCATGGAGATACCTTAAGAAATACTTTATCCCTTAAATTGAACTCTATATCTCTCTTATTTAAATCTACATAGGATTTTTATTTATCTGAAGCTGCTTTTAGCAGACTTTTAATAAGTTTTACATGTTCTTCAACTTACTGTACCAATTCATTTCCTACCAGTCTTCTTTCCTTAACTTCATCCCAGTGTAACAGAGTTCTACACCTTCCACCATATAAAGCTTTATAAGGAGCCATTTGTATGCTAGATTGGTAATTGTTGTTATATACAAATTTAATCAATGGTAAGTATGTATCTCAACTACCTTCCCACTCAAGTACGCATGCTCAAAGCATATCTTCTAAAATTTGAATCACTTTCTCTAATTTCCCATCCGTCTATGGATGGAAAGCAGTACTGAAATGCACTTTGGTACCCAATGCTCTCTAAAAACTCTCCTAAAAATGAGATGTAAATCATGGATCCCTATTTGATACAATGGATATCGAAACACCATGTAATCGCATAATCTCCTATAAATAAAATTCTGCCAGCCTTTCTAACTCATAGTCCATCTATACAGGTAAGAAATGGGTTGCCTTTATTATTTGTCTACTATAACCCATGCAACATCATGCTTAACCTATGTTAAAGGTAGACCCATTACAAATTCCATCGTTACACGATCCCATTTCCACTCTGGTATAGGTAAATGATTAAGTAATCTCGCGGGTACTTGGTGTTTTGCTTTCATCCATTGACATACCAAAAATTGGGCCACATACTCTTCTATGTATTTCTTTATACAAACCCACCAATAATGTTGCTTCAAATCCTGATACATCTTTATACTCCTAGTGTGCTATGAATATCTGGAATGTTTCTTCAAATCTTCATTAACTGGTATGTAAAGTTGTGCATCATGCTTTAATGTACCATCTTCAACCATAGTAAATACAATGGTATTGCCAACTTGCACTTTCTTTAATTGCTTTTGATACTTTTCATCATGTACCATACACTCTAATTTGATCTATCAAATCTAGCTTCACCTACAACTACAATTCAGCTAAGATGCAATCTGATTGCACCATTAGTATAGCATTTAATTGTTGAATCTCTTGCATTAACATCATTGGTGACTATTGTAATGTAGCAAATGTCTTTGGCTCAAAGCATCAGCCACCAGGTTAGCCTTCCCTGGATGGCAGTCTATTATACAATCATAATCTTTAATCAGCTCTATCTACCATCTCTACCTTAAGTTTAATTCCTTCTACATTCCCATATACTTCAAGCTATTGTGATCTATATAAATGTAGCATTTCTCACCATGTAAATAATACCACTAGATTTTCAAAGCAAACACGATGATAACCAACTCTAAATCATGGGTAGGATAATTCTTCTCATGAGGCTTCAACTCTCTTAAAGCATAAGCAATCACCTTCCATTCTTGCATCAATACACAACCTAATCAATTCAATGAAGCATCACTATATATTACATAATCTTTCTCAAGGGTTAGTAAAGTCAACATTAGAGTATATGTCAAGCATTCTTTCAAACAATTGAAAGTCCTTTGACATCCATCAATCTACTTAAAATGAACATCTTTATGCAATAATGTAATCAATAGGGTAGCAATCATTGAGAACCCCTTAACAAATCTTCTATAGTAACCAGCTACACCCAGGAAACTACATATTTCACTAACATTCCTTAGAGTTTGCCAATAAATTACTGCTTCTATCTTGCTAGGATTAACTCCAATGCCTTTTGTTGATATTACATACCCAAGAAAAGTTACTTGTTCCAACCAAAAGTCACATTTTGATAGTTTACTATATAACTATTTTTCTCACATCTTCTATAATACAATTCTCAAATGCTCATCATGCTCCTCTTTATTCTTTGAATAAACCAGTATATCATATATAAACACAACCACAAACTAATCTAGGTACTCCTTGAATACAATGTTCATCAAGGTCATGAATGTTGCTGGTGCATTAGTCTGAAAGGCTTTCTTTGATACACAAAACTCATAATAACCATATTAAGTCTGAAAAGCTTTCTTCGATATACTATTTTTCTTCACCTAAAGATGATGGTAACCCGATCTCAAATCTATCTTTGAAAACATTGTTACATCTTTCAACTAATTAAATAAATCATCAATACGGGGTAAGGAATATCTATTTTTTATAATCACCTTATTTAGTTGTCTGTAATCAATACACAATCTCATATTGCCATCTTTCTTTTTCATTAACAAAACTAGGTGCACCCCAAGGTGATACACTAGGCTAAATAAACCCATTATCCTGTAATTCCTACAACTAAGTCTTCAACTCTTTTAACTCTATCGATGCCATACTATAAGGTGTAATGGAGATGGGTTTAGTGCCTAGCACTACCTCTATCTCAAACTCAACCTCCCTCTTGGGTGGCAACCTTGGTAACTCATCAAGAAACACATATAGAAAATCATATATTGTAGGTATTCCTGCTAACTACACCCCTCTTTATCTAGTAAACATGCTTAAACTAGAAAGTGCAAATACCATTTCTTCATGCACTTGGACTAAATGAATTTTTAAGCAATCTTCCTAATCTTTAGCATATACAAGCTATATACCATTGGAAACTAGACTTATCAAGGTTTAATTCAAGCTATAGCATGCAATTTAATTCATCCATTAAGGCCTTCAAAACTCAAAAGGCCTCATACCTTAAAAGTGCCTGCTGAAATGCACTAAAATGCACTTTTCAACATGCCACTAACTTGTGCAATTTTTTCCCTTATTATAACTTGGTCATATGGTCACTCTTAATACATGAAAATGTTGTCCTAAGTCCTATTTATAAAAAACATATATCCAGATTTGCAATCATACATTCACATTGCTCACAATACATAATGTTACACAACTTGCACATTATGGCTCGCTTATTGCCTTTTAAGCCTCCTCATGCATACCTTGACCTTTTGACTTCCAAACCATGTTAAAATCATACCATACTAAATTCAAGCATGCCTATACATGTTACATACAAACCTAGGTCCAATTGGTCAACATACAATGCACATATCCACACTTTAAGGCTAAGTGCACACAATATACACAAAGTACATGCTTTGCTACCCACTAATGAACCTTTTGGCAGTTTCATGCCATAACTTACCTTTATATGCAACCAAACCCCATATTCAACATCTAAAAAAATTATTCAATCATGTTTTCATACAAACTCAAGGACTTCACACTTCTACCCCCTAAAAATAATGAAACCTAAAATATTCCTAAATTAGGCAATAACTTTGAATTCAAGCTATCATCACATATATTCATCTTTCCATTAATCATTAAGCATAACAAACCCTCTAAACAAATTCAAGGTTTACAAGTTAAGGATTTACACAAATTTCAAACACCAAAGCAAAAATTCTATTTGGTTACAAAATAACATCAAACTCATCACTTTGATTACTTATATTTCATCACTCAATCTATTTCTTTCATTTACACATGATTAACACAACCTTAAAAAAAACTTAAAACTTCATTAAAGACATGAGAAAGCATAAAGAAGAAGGAAAAAGGCATGTAGAAAGCGTATAGAACATAGAAATAACATAAAAGGTGAATTTTCCAAGAAATTCTACTTTGAAAGATGGGTTTTCTCTAACTTAAGATGCAAAGAAGAAGGAGAAGAGAAAGAAGCCATACGTTGGAAGGCAAAGGATGAAGAAACTGACCTAGGTTCCATCTTAACCCATATAAGACTCAATTTTTGACTTATTAAAAATTAACCAATCAAAACATGACACCTTGCAAGCTTATCCTTCATTACTTAATTCAATTTATTTCTTCTTCCTTTAATACTCAATTTTACATCATATTTAAGTCATGCTTTCATAAGAATGCACTCACCATTCATCATAATGTTATGGACATGAATTATACATATAATGGTTTCCAATTATAACCTTAACTTTCCATGAAATGTCATTTGTATCCTAGCTTACCATTTAACATACCATTGCTTCTAACTTTACATTAACTTGTATTTACCTATTTCAAATTATACTTTATCACATAATAACATGTTAAACATGCCAATGCATCACCTTTCACACATAAATTCCATCATAGAGCTATATTTAAGGCATTCAACAAAAGCATACCAAATTCACATCTTTAGTGCATTTTCACTACTTTAATCATCTTTTCACTTTGTTTTCATTTCTTTCTCTATAAATTCCATATCATATGGAATTCCTTTATCAATTTGACTCGGGATCAAAGGATTGTGTACATGATATGCAATACAATTAATCCAACTAAGATGGGAAAATTGATAGTAAAACACTAAGATTTCAATGCCACCACTCTTTTGCTATAAGTCCTTAGTAGAGTCAGCACTATAGGTGGGGCTTTCACCAAGACCTAAAGTGAGGCTTGCAACAGATGACACTAGGGGCCCAGTTGGAGCAAAAGTGTGATCTTCTCAAGGGACTACTTTAAGGAATGAGATGAACTCAAAAGAGTCATAAAGTAGGAGTCACCACTAAATGGTTTCAAATTTGGTTCAACCGACCCATAGCATAAGTGTTGAGTTAAACCCTTCAGAGATTGGTTTGAGTGGTGAAAATCTATTTTTTTAGAGTTTTCAAATTTGATTTTACCATTTTATTTGAGTTATTATCCTAGGAATGTGAACAAGTGAGAGCATAAAGTAAGCACAAAGTGTGGCATATTATGGTGATATGGTAAAGTTTATATAATATGGCAAGTATAGTATGTCATATAGAGCTATATGACATAAGTATAGCATATGAGATGATATAGCATGGCATGGCATGGCATGTGAAGTGATAACATAGTATAAGAATGACATGGCATAGTGATGTGTCATATGTATGACATAGTATAGTAGCATATGACATGATATATTGATATGGTATAGTGACATGGCATAATGATGTATCGTGTATGATATGGCACATGACATGGCATGGTATAGCATATATTCTAGCAAATACAAAAAAACACATCCACGCGAATAAAAATTAGTAATGGCTAGTGAAAGGGATGAAAGAGATAGGGGATACAAGGGGGAATAAAATTACAAATACATTTTAGGGAAAAACTAATAAAATAAAGGCCTATTTTATTACAAAGGGGTCTTTGATCATACAAAAATCTAAGATGTATAGTAACATCTTCTCCCCTTGGAGAATTATCCTTAGGTAGCATGAGTCATAATGCATGAAGATGGAAAGTACTAAAAAAGGAAATAAAGCTATAACAGGAATGTCAGAATATTTTGACCAATTCAATACCATATCTAGAATGAATAAAGGATTAAATCCTTAAAATGTGTTGGTATATTCATGTAAATATGGAAATAAACACAAGTACAATTATTGTAATAAATTTATTTTTGGTAAAAATCAATCATACCATAATTGGAAGATTCTAAGATCCTTTGCAATATCACTTAGAATTTATTCAACATTCAATTAGGGTTTGCGATAACAACAAACATAAAATCAATTAAAAATAACATTTATTCTAATAATAAAGCCAAATTGTATTGATTTAATTGTAAAATCAACTAATTTGATCATGAAAACCAAAATTAAGAGACTCCAATATCCTTAACACCAATTAGAGTATAGAACAACACTTAATTTGATTCCAATAATGTTAATTACAAATACATCAAATCAAAAATAGCATTCTACTTAATAATTTAATTTTGAAGCTAAAATTAAACAAAAAGTGATGGTTTATGATAAATCTAATATGTTTGAATTATTATGAGACCATAAATTCATTGGAAACATTAAAGAAATTAAAAATCGAAGTGGAAACAGTATAAAAATTGGATTTTTGTCAATACAAATCAATAAATGCATCACATATAGGATTACATGCATCACATATATGAAAAATGGAACTAGATGCATCGTACAAAGTATAATATATATCACACATAATGTTTAACATATTATATGTATTAGATATAATAATATATCGATACATATAGCATTCGTCAAATAAGAAATATCAATTTTGCAACGATAACATGAATAAAAATGTCAATTATTTGATCTTTACAAGTTATTTAGGGCATTAGTAAGCCCTAAATGGAACTATAACATTTGATATAGCAACCAAAAGCATGAATCAATGCATGGAATTAAAGAAAATGGGAGAAAAATGACTTACTAAGGCTAGCAAAAGTCTTCCTCCAAATCCTAAAATGTATAGGGTTTTATTGAAGTCAATTTAGTCATTAATCTTAATTAATTATTTGATTAGGTGAATTTTAATTTCAAAAGAGCCTAATATCTTAAATGTTTGTGTATGTATGTATGTTAAGTCAATACATAAAGGGTATTTATAAGACCCTCAAGTAGTCTACTAATCATGGATTGGCAATGTGGGATAAATGAGCCTTTTCCAACTACATGCATACATATAGTTGGAAAATCAACTATATACTATGCATATAGTCAATAACCTACTTCATGCACTTACTTACATAAGCCAAATAGTAGATGCACCATATGACCAAATGACTCATAAGGCTATGAAACTTATGTACATAACTTGGTTTTGAAAATGGGAACTGGTGTCAAGCCGTATCGATAACTAAACAAGTTTGTAGCATGCGCGTATAAAAGGCCAACTATATGCTATGTAAATAGTTCCAAACATACTTTATACGTTGCTTTATATGAGTGAAATAGTATATACATCATATGATCAAATGGTTTATGATATTGGAAAAAGCATGTATGTAACTCAAATTAGGAAATCGAGCACTATACCGAGCTATTTCAAGCAAAATCAATGATTGCACATGCGAGGGTGAAAATCCAGTGTCAATAGATGTATTTGTTCTTAATGTATGTTTGAGTTATGTTCTTTTCTCAATGACATATGGTGATATAATCATTCTTGAGGAAGGTATGAGATATGTTCCCTTAACAATGAGTTATGATATTATATATAGTGACAATAATGATTACATTTAGGAGAGTAGGGTGATAGAACAGATATGGATGTTATGAAATATGTATTATTTGCATCATAATAATTCATTACTACATACAATTGATATTACCATGATAATTACATAAGTACTTATTATTTCATTATACTAATAAGCTAGTATGATATATAAGTTATAATATAAGCAATGGATGCACATAAATGACAATTGATTTTATATGAAATAAAAAAAAGCTTGTTATTTATTATGTTGACAAAAAGGAAATAGTAGTTCAAAATTGAAAAACTTCTAAAAGTTTTAAATCATAAATGATATTCTACCACTACTATATGTGTTGTATGTTATTCAAAAATAATTGTTTACATAATTAATGCATATTTAGGCACCACTAAGTTTCATATTCAACATTTATCATTTTATGGATGCAAGTTAACATCAGTAACATTTTGTAACTCAAAGGCATAACACTTGACGTACTCTAGTAGGTTTTATATTATGTATGCAACTATCATATGTATGTAGACAGTTTAAAGGTGATAATATAAAATCATAAGTTATATATTCATGTACATGTAAATAACTTATAACCTTTGAAAGTAATTTTTAAATGATATTTATCTTATCAGTTAACAAAATGTGAGAATGCTTGATAGATGACATCATAAGCTAATGGCATGCTATAGATGTTAAAATTTATACACATGTTATTGATATATTGTTAAGCAAGTGGCATGGACGAAGGATATAAGAAATAATATATGTTTATACGTCCTTTGTAGGATGATTAATACATTTCAAATGATATAAGATTTATTAATCAATCTACACAAACATGTTTCACCATATAGGTATGACATTGTTAACATTAAAAAAAAGCATAAATTTGATGTTTTTGTTACCAATGATATGTGTTAAGTGTTTTAAGTTGAAGGAATTAAGTTTGATCATGTTTAAAATAAAAAACGAGTTTGTGTTTTTAACAGATTAGTACCTGATATGGTGTCTATAACAAAATATACCATACCATTTTAGCACATTTCTTAGTTGTTAGGCAGAAACAAGTGGTACAACCATACCTTTTATATTTTGGTTGTATGATTTTGGTATCCTATAAGTGCACTCACTATACTTACTATAAAAAAAAGCTTATTTAGTGATGAACATTGTAGTCGCTAAATCCATTGCTGAAGGCTTAGCAACAGTTTGGTGATAAAAAATGAACCGTTGCTATATCAATTATCATTAGAATGAGGGTGACAAAATAGCAACAGAATAATGATGGATGGAGATGGAACAAACGTGATTGCTAAATGGTAATAAAATTAAGACAAAAAATATTCCATCTTTATTTCAAGATGGATTAAAATAGACAAGTACCATCTCTAAACAACAACAAAATAGCAATGATACCGGGTCTCATTACATGGAGATGAGACATTTTCATTTATATCTGTCACTATATCAACAACGATTGGTCGTCTCTATCCATCGCTAACTGGCACTGACTTTTATTTTATCTCAATCCATTGCTAAATAGCGATGATACACCTTCCGTCGCAAGAAGTCTCTAAAACATTTTTTGTCGTTATACCGTCAAATTTTTAAAATTTTATTTTTTTTATAATAATTATTTGATTATAATTATTAATTTATTAAAATGAAATAAAAATTAGATATACATAAAATTTAAAATAAATAACTTGAAAATGATATTATTAATAGAGTTTTTTAATTTTTAATTTTTTAATTTTTAATTTTTATTTTTTAATTTTTATTTTTTATTTTTTATTTTTTATTTTTTATTTTTTATTTTTTATTTTTTATTTTTTATTTTTTATTTTTTATGTAAAATCTAGCAACATTTCCTTTATAATTTAAATATATTCATTATTTAATATCTATAAAAATAATACTTCAATATTTCAAAATCACAATCTAACTCGTTGCCCCTAAATATTCACAGTATAACACAGTCATCCACAGTAATAATTTGCATAAAATCCATCATAATAATAAATTTAAATCATTGTAATTTGTTTGATAACAATTAAAAAAGTGATTGAATGTACAAAATATGAAGAAATATACTATGATAGGTCAGCAGAATCATCATAAAGTGGAGGATCAGTACGGTTTGGATACAATGTTGGATTTGATGGGACAACTATCGTATTGTCATGATCTAGACCAGCATGTTATGGTTGGGAGGTGGATGGATGAGTATCCACACCCTACTATCGTAAACTATCATACACACTTATTAGGGTGTCTTCAATTATCGCTTGAAACTATACGATGGCAGAATTCAAGATAACATTTAGTCATTATCGAAGCTCTGCCTCTATATCGATGCATGTTGAAGCCTGTGATTAGCCATAAGTGTTTGAGGTAACTAAACTTGAATTGTAGTAACTACTAACCTGTGACCCAAGAGTGTAAACTTATCCCTTAGAAGCTCTACCTACTACCTCTAAGTATATACGAGAGTCATCCTAGCTATTAGCACTCTATGATCCTCATGCCTCAATCGAGTAGCATAATCCTAATAAAATTTTAAACATTTAATATTTACTACATTGTGGTATGTAAATGTAAAGAAAAATGCTAGCATACAATATACTTACATTAATTTGACAAAACATCTCATCAACAATGGTATGTAAATGTGATTGCTAAATGATGCTTCTTGGACATGGGGCGCACATCCCGATGTAGCCACAATGGGCTCCATGTGACGGGTCAAAATGTTATGTGCATTGTATGTAGCACTACATGCTGCACATATAGGCTATGTGTGGTGCATGTAGCAATATATGCTGTGTACATAGCCTAAAAATTTTCAAATCCTACATTGAAAATTAGATTTTTCAAACCCTAACCTCCTCCACTATAAATATGAACCTTGGGTTCGTGAAAATTAATCCAAAAATTAGCCAAAATGGCCAAACTCTGCTAAAATCCACTCCTAATTTAATTAAGTAATTAATTAAACAATCAATCTAGGTTTTTAGAGACCAATCAACACTAGTTAGGTCCCTAATCACATTTGGATTCAAGATCTATACGAAAAACCTACTGTGGTAAGTTAAATGCTCATTTTTCTTCCATTTCCTTCTTGTTTTTGCTTGGATCTATGATTTCTTAGGTTGATTTATGGATATTTGGCTTCAATCTTGTGGTTTGATGATTGTTAATGCTTATTAATGATCAAAAACACCTGTTTTTGCTTCAGATCTGCCTAGATCTAACTTAGATTTCATGTTTTTCTAGAAACCTTTATTTTCCTTATGTTTTCTATGCTATATGCGCCACATATAGTACTATGTGGGCCACATCTAGCCTATGTATGGTGCACATAGGTTTATATGCTGCTCATATAGGCCCTAGATTTTCCAGAAAATGCATATTTTTTTTTATTTTCACTTGTTTCTTCACCCGATCTGATGAATCTAGCTTCATTAGAGGCTTGTCCATGCTTCTAGTGTTCTGGATCTATCAAATATTTCCTAGATCTAATTAATTTTAGCCTTAAAATTAATTGTTCAAGTTAAATGCTCATTTACTTGATTTGAACACACGTTCATCCCTAAAATGGAGTACTTCTTTCATTAAACATGCTAGAAATTATCTGTTGATCGTGTTTTTGCTAAAAAACTTGATTTTCCTTGAAATTTCTCTATTATATGTGCCATATATTCACTTATGTGTGTCACATACAGCCTATGTGTGGTGAACATAGGCTTATATGCTGCACACTTACCCTTCTGCTTTTCCAAAAAACCCGATTTTGCTTCCTATTTCACTCATTTTTGCTTCTAATCTAACAATTCCAGTAACATTAATGGCTTTTCCATAGTCTTTATGTTCTGCATCTGTCAAATATTTTCTAGATCTAATTGATTTTAGCTTTTAAAATTGATTGTTCAAGTTAAATGCCCATTTACTTGATGGATTTGTGATTTGAACACTTATTCATGCTCAAAATGAGGTACTATCTTCATTAAAGTTATTGTACTTTATTTGTAGATCATTTTTATGCTAATAAATTTGATTTTCTTGCAAATTGGCTTGCTATGTGTGCTACATGTAAGGCTATGTGCGCAGCACATAGCCTACATGCTGCGCATGTTCCTTAAAATTTTTTTGGAAAAATCACATTTTTCACCCATTTTCAAGCACAATTTGATAATTACAGTAACATTTAATGTTTATCAATAACTCAAATGTATTGTATCTATCATAAATTAATCACATTTAATTAATTTTGGCCTTAAAATTATTTTTTATTGATTAAATGCTTATTTGACTCATTAAAATGTGATTTTTGATAGGATTGGATTCAAATTGGTCGAGTTGCTATCTCCAATTGCTGTTATGTGATGTTAGCAATTCCTATTTGATTTTCCATGATCAATTAAAAATAATTTTGCTTAAAATAATTTTTATTTATTTAATTTTCACGATCCAGCTTGTGCTAATTCACTTGATTGTTGCCATATAATTAATTGGACTTTGACTCTTGGTTCATGATTTCATGTGGCATTGAATTAGTCAAATAAGTCCTAAATTCATTTGTTACTAATTAATTTATTTTGTTTATATTATATTTTCACTCGTGCATTTTTGGCTCGTGTAACTCGAGGAGGAAAATTTCTCGAGGCAGAGGAGACTTTACTTAACATCCAAAAATGTTGTATACATGAAGATTTTATGTAATAGGATAGAATTATTCTTAGTTTGTAATAATTTATCCCCAAAATCCCATGAGTATCCCCTAATTCCTCGATCCCTTTCACCGGCCTTTCATAATTTTATTTCATGGATGGTGTATTATATTTGCTAAAATATATATGCCATATCATGTCACATGGCACATCACACACTTTTATGTCATGCCATGCCATAACATATATTATCTCATATGCCAATATGATCCAAATACGCCAATACACCAATCCGCTATTGTCACACCCTCATTTTGGACCGGTTTGATCCAGATCGATTTAGGAATGCTTCTGAGTCAGTTTGGGTTAACTTCTGGCCAATCCAAGTTGATTTAGGGCTTTCTAGGCTATTCTGGGCCAACTTCGGCCATCCTAGG
>CANYBF010010472.1:0-18656 GCA_948192965.1 Dalechampia spathulata | reverse complement strand
CTCACATTATTTCACATTTTAAACAATAAAACGAATCAAAAATGCATCAAACTCAATCAAAACTCAATGAAATCCAAATGAAATCAAACAAACAACAAGCTAAATGAAATAGAATATTACCTTTGTAGATTCTCCAATGCTCTTCTAGCTTTTCCAATCCAAATGCAATGCTTAGGATAATCAAAAGCTTAATCCAATCCAAAATGCTTAGGTTTTAGGTATTTTGGATAAAACTAATTAAATCCTAGCTAATTCCAATTAGATCTTACTAATTCCAATTAAATTCCAGCAGAAAATCAAGTTTGAAAATTGCGTTCTTTTTAAATTGAGAGAAAATGCAATTTGAAAAACCTAAGTAAAAGCTTCCTCCCGCCAAAATAACCAAATTTCAAATTATAACTGATCTGAGGAACATACCCGAACGGGTAAGTTAATGGGGGCGATTCGGGTAAATAACATACCCGAACGGGTAAGTTGCATACCCGAATCGGGTCCAAAGATACCCGAATGGGTATAATGCCCAAAATGACAAAAATGCCTAAAAGCAACCCTAAACCAAACCCTGAACCGCACCAGGGTGAACCAGGAACGCCCGTAAAGGCAAAACAGAGATTGAATAGACCCGGTTCATCCCAATCGGCCCGAGAGACTCAAAATTCAGGGTGCGACAGTGATCTATAATTAAGATAACCTTGTTATCTCAAGTCTTAAGGATACTTGCATTACTAATATATGTGTGATATATTTCACAGACATAGATCAATTATCCATATGAAATCTCACTAGTAAAGCCTCCGATGAGTTATTCTCTACTACTCATCCACATGTTCACTTTAGACAATTCTTGTCATGATGAATGAGAATCATCCTTAAAGGAAGTATAACATGTGCTGATCTTAATTGCATTAATAATATCTGTTCTTATTAATTCATTGATCAGGGATAATTTAGATATTGAATATTTACATACAACAAGAATCTCATTTCATAAACTCTTTATGAATTCCTTTGTACTGTTCCAATATCTTGGAATTCATTATTTAGTTAATAACCTTTCAAGTAAATTGAATAATGAATAATGCCATTTATTGATAAATCATCCAATTATAATAAAATATGATGCTCTAGAGCATCCACTAACACCTACATCATGTGGATAATGGTTTTAGCATCAATGTTTGCTTGCTCAAGGTATTGCCTAAGCTCAAGATCCAACCTTCAGATTTCAATCCATCTAAGACCATCATCAAGGTATATGATAAGTCTAAGTAGGAGGTTACTAGCACCTTCACTGCCATTGTTACAATCAAGCTAATCGAGTCAATGGTGAAGTTTATAGTTTTGGATATTCCACTGTTCTTTGCTTTACTTTTAAGTCACCTATGGTTTTATCCATCGGGAGGTAAGTCATCCACCTTACACCTAAATATTAACTTTTGCATGATGAGGGTGTGGTTACTATTGTTGCCAATGATAAGGTTACCTTAGCTTGCATTAGGGAGGACATTTCACTTGTGACTGGTTTTTAGATTGCCACCATCAGAGAACTCAAGTTATGCTCATACTAACCAAGTCTCACTAATGAGAAAATGTTATAAAATATGAATTTTGTAACTAGTAAAGGTTTAGGCCGATATCAATAGGGTCCAATAGAGTTTAACATGCCTAAAACCATGTGGGAGAAGAGATACTACATAAAGTTTGACCCCTACATCTCAGATAAGCCAAAAATTGTAAGATGGTTGCCTTTGTCTAGGGTGAGACGCAACATGACTATGCTCCAAAGTTATCTAAGTTGGATGACTTCTTCAATAAATAGTTCACTATCTTCAGTGATGTTTATGAATTTTCAACCTTGATAATACCTATGAAAGTTGCTGCCACTTCTTCCACCATCAACCCTGATGATGTGTTCTAAATCTTTGATGACATTACCGATCTTGCCACTGATCACTTAGGACCAGAACCCATTACAGTTGCTATACCGGAGGCCAAGCTATAGAGTTCGGATATGGGTGACTTGCTACTTTAGAAGTTCTATAAGGATATCGTCACCTTAGTAGATAACACTTTTATATCAGAATGATGATATCCTTATTTCTATATTATTTTATGATGATATAATCCCTTTAAATTTTAATGTCATAAAAAATAGTTTTGCTTATATTTGCGATGTGTATTCTAATGGTATTATGCATGAACATGAGCATTACATGAATATTGTTGACATTAATGTATCATGCATTAAAAATATTAACATTGGCATAGATGACAGACCCTATCTGCTTTAGATTGCATCTGAGTTAATTCCTGATGAGAGAATAAATATTGGTAGAATATTAAAACAACATATAAAAACCTTTGCTCTAGGCTATGAAGGCATGTTAAGTGTGAACAAAACTATAGCAGTACGTAAAATTTTGATGAAGCTAAGGTTCAAGCTAGTTAAGTAGAAGTTGCATAGGCTCTGACTAGAATGGGCCCATAAGGTTAAGAAAGATATCAAAAAGTAGTTGGATACTAAGTTGCTTAAAGTGGTTGATTATCTCAAATGGTTAACCAATATGGTTTTGGTTCCAAGAAAGATTGCAGGGTTAGGGTCTGTATAGATTACATGGACTTGAATAAGGCATGTCTAAAAGATGACTTTCCTTTCCCTCATATTCACATGCTAATTGATAGTGTAGCCGCCAATGCTATCTATTTATTTGTTGATGGGTTTTCTAGGTATATTCAAATTCTCATGGCTATTGTCGATAAGGTGAAGATAACTTTTATCATAGAATGGGGGATGTATTATTACAAGGTCATGCCCTTTGATCTAAAGAATGTAGGTGCTACATATCAAAGGGCCTTAATAACTTTGTTGCATATTCTAATCCACTAAGAGGTCAAAAGTCTGTATGGATGGCATGATGGTGAAGTCTCCCACCAGAGAAGAGCATCCAAGTACTCTTGATAGATTTCTCATACGAGTGAAGAAATATGAGCCTAGAATAAACCTAAAGAAGTGCATATTCAGGGTGATGTCCAACAAGCTGTTGGGCCATGTAGTCAATCAGAGAGGTGTTGAAGTGAATTTTGACAAGGTGAAGTTGATTTATGAGATGCTTATTCTTAGAATTAAGATCAAAGTTAAGGGATTCTTGAGGTAACTCGAGCATATCGGTAGATTCATTGCTAAGCTCACTATTATGTGTAAGCCAATCTTAAAGTTTTTGAGGAAGCCCAAGCCTTTGGTTTAAGATGAAAACTACTAGTTTATATTTGAGAGAGTGAAGCATTACCTCTCCAACCCACCAATTCTGTAGCCACCTCAGCCAAAGGAACCATTGTTGCTCTATCTAGCCTTGGAGGAGGAGTTTATAGGAGTTATGATTGCTCAAGAAAATGAAGCAAGGATTGAACATACCATGTGCTATTTGAGTAAGAAACTACTACTAACAGAATGCAAATACAACACTATTAAGAAACTATGCATGGTTATGGTCTGGGTCACTAAGAATCTTATATAATACTTCAAATCATATAAGGTTTAGGCAACATCCAAGGTCAATCCTATAATGAGCACTTGGGGGTAGTCGATGAGCACTTGGGGTTAGTCGATGTCAAGAAATGGTAGTTGCACTTTGATGGCATAGTTAATAAAAGAGGTGTAGGCATAAGGGTTATGTTTATCACTCTTGAAGGTAAACTGATTATGCTTTTAAAACAACTTAGCTTTCTAGTCACTAATAACACAGTTAAGTACAAAGCATGTTTGTTTGAGCTCAAAGTACTATTGATGATTAGTGCCGAAGATGTTAAGATTTTTGGTGATTTGATGCTTATCATTTACCAGTCCACGACTGAGTGGGATGTTAGAGAAGAACGGTTCAAGCCTTATATTGAATACATGAACCTTAAATTTTGTAATTCTATCACTTACAAATTCATTCATATTATACATGATGAGAATCATATGGTCAATGCTTTGGCTACACTGGCTTCAATATATGAATGATTGCAGTGTTAGGTTTGACTTATGATCATCAAGCAATCGAGAACCCCCTGCTATAGGGGTGAACTGGTTATGGTACTAGACCAATAAGAAGAGGGCCCATGGTATATCAATATCATGAATTTTTTAAGAACCAGTGCTTACCTGGAAGAAGTTAATAAGATAAGAAAATTGGCTTTACAAAATTTGTCAGCTAACTTTACTTAGCATTAGGGTATTCTCTATAGAAGAATAGTTGATAGTCTGTAACTTTAATGCATATCGGGGAAAGAGGTTGAATCAGTCATGCAAATAATGCATGTTGACGTCTATGGATCATACATGAATGGATTTACTTTGTATAAAAAGATCATGCACCAAGGTTATTCCTAGCTTACTATAGAGATAGACTGCATATAATGAATGTGACAATGTCATGAATGTTATATTCTTGGAAATTTGAGTCATATCTTGCCTATCGAATTACAGAATTTCATAATAGCCTAGCCTTTCTCAGCTTGGGGAATTGACATCATGAGTGAGATTAATTTTAATGCTTCTAATAGAAATTGATACATATTAGTGGTTGTTGACTACTTCTGTAAGTAAGTGGAGGTAGAATCTTATAGTAAATTAGAGGTAAAGTAGGTTGTTAAGTTTATAGAGAAGAATCTTATATGTTGATATGGGGTACTGATGTGTGTTAATAGGTATTATGTTTTTCTTATGCGTGGAATGTTAATTGCTTCAATTTTAGTATGATTTGATGATGATTTAGCTTATTTGTAGTACGATTTGATGTGTGTGTTAAGTGTGTAGATTAGAAAAGCAAATAAAGAAGAATTGAAAAATGTGTGAAGGAAAAAGGTAACTCCATGATCGTGGACTTCAACTCCACAATCATGATAGAAGGCATGTATCAAAGGCAAGGTTCCTAAGCAACTCCACGATTGTGACAGAAGAGGTCATCCACAGGAAGCAATGCAAAGAAGCACTCCACGATCGTGGACTTTAACTCCATAATCGCGGACTTACAATTATTGATAAGAATTAAAGAAATTAGATAGAAATGCTAGTAGGATCTATGGGAGAATAAAACAAAAGACCATTAAACATTTGTACCTACATAACACTTAATCATTTGTCAAGCTTATATAAGAATTATATAAGGCAGATGACGAAAGTCAGAAATGCTTACTTTTGAGAAACACATTGCCATATTAAAAGTGCCTTGCATGTTTTTGTTTGTTTTGAGTGTTGTTTTTCTTATGGACAAGCAAAAGTTTAAGTATGGGGATGTTGATGTGTGTTAACAGGTATTATGTTTTTCTTGTGTATGGAATGTTAATTGCTTCAATTTTAGTATGATTTGATGATGATTTAGCTTATTTGTAGTAGCATTTGATGTGTGTGTTAAGTGTGTAAATTAGAAAACCAAATAAAGAAGAATTGAAGAATGTGTGAAGGAAAAAGGTAACTCCACGATCGTGGCCGAAGCTTCAATGAGAACAAGAGTGATTCCATCCAACTCCACGATCATGGACTTCAACTCCATGATCCTGACAGAAGGCATGTATTGAAGGCAAGGCTCCCAAGCAACTCCATGATTGTGGACTTCAACTCCATGATCGTGACAAAAGAGGTCATCTATAGGAAGCAATGCAAAGAAGCACTCCACGATCGTGGACTTCAACTCCATGATTGTGGACTTACAATTATTGAGTAGAATTAAAGAAATTTGACAGAAAAGCTATTAGGATCCGTGGGCGAACAAAACAAAAGAGCATTAAAGAGCAGTATGGGATAATGGGAGCCAATTAAAGAGTAATGGGCAATAAAATAGAAAATTGGAAAAAGAGGAATTCCACTCAAGGATTTAAGGAGGAACCTTAGATTGACAAAGGGGATCTGACCATCGTCCTCTCTGCAAAACACTCTTAATTGTATTTTCTTCTTCTCCTTGTTCTTCTTGTAAAGCCATGAGTGGCTGATTACTCTATAGTACGGCTTGAAGTTTGAAATCCCTTGCTAGGGATAATTGCTATTGCTTATCTTAACATTGCCATGGATGTTTAATTTTAAAGATTGGTTTTTAGAAATTAGTCTCTGCTTTATAATTGCAACGAGAGTTGAGTTATGAAATGCTTGAATAGTGAGAGCTGTTAAATTCTAAAGATTGATTTATAAATGATTTCTTATGCTCTGTAATTGCAATGAGAGTTGAATTATGGAATGCTTATTCATTTTGGTTAGGTAGGTGTGTATGAGAGATCTACATGCTTCTAGTTCTTGTATGATGGCATGATAGTTTCCTCCAATTAGAGGGCCATGAGAGTGACTAAGTGGATCTAAAATTAGACAAAAATTTAGTTGATTTTGCCTTGAGAGAGGGCAATCGATGCCATTGGATATCTTGGGTAGCAATAAGCACGCAATTATTACTTTTAGCTTGGTGATGATAACTTCATTCCCTACATATTCAACCATCATATCATATTCTTACATCAACATTGTTTCTTACATTTTAGCAATTTATACTTCTAACACCAAACCATCATTTGTTGCTTGAACAAATTAGAAATCCAAGTAGTGGTGGCTAAACCATAAATCCTCGTGGGATTGATATCTTACTACAATAATCTGTATGCTTGCAGTAAAGTAGTGATTAAAATTACTTTTGTTTCAGGGACGATCAAGTTTTTAGCACCGTTGCTGGGGATTCATATGTTTAACGTTGCTACAAGAGAGTATAATATGATTTAAGCATTTGTTTACATTTTTGTTTTATTTACGTTTTGTAGGTGTATGAGCAAAAAGAGAACCAAGAACTCACAATCATCCTTGTTAGAAATCTGTGAAGATCCAACAAGACTTGAAAGAGAGAACCAAAGGGCTACTCAAGAGCAAATTATGCAGGAAATTCCAGTAGAAATGGCAGAAGAACAAAGAACATTAATGGATGTGGCCAGGCCTGGTTTCTATGCTAACCAACAAAGCATAATGAGACCAGCTGTGGCAACCAACAATTTTGAGATCAAGCCAGCTCTACTGCAAATGTTGTAGTATTTGGTACAGTTTTTTGATTTACCAAATGAAGACCCTAATAATCATATTTTAAACTTTCTGGAGATTTATGATACTTTCAAGTATAATGGAGTGATAAAGGATGCTATAAGTTTGAGGCTATTCCTATTTACATTGAGGAACAAAGCAAAGATTTAGTTGAACTCATTGACCCCAAGGTCAATTACAACTTGGGACCAGCTCATGCAAGCATTTTTGGCCAAATACTTTCCTTTGGCAAAGACGGCAAAAATCATCAAGGAGATTACCAATTTCCAGCGGATGGATAGTAGATCTCTTTATGAGACATGGGAAAGATTTAAGGAGCTACAAAGGAAGTGTCCTCACCATAACTTACTGAGATAATTACTGCTTTAGACTTTCTACAATGGGGTCAACACAACTACAAGAGGGGCCATCGATGCAGCAACTAGAGGGTCCTTGATAAAGAAGACTATAAAAGTAACTTATGAACTGTTGGAAGAAATGGCAACCACTAACACACTTTGGGCATCAGATAGATCTAAAATGATAATCAAATAACATAAAGGAGTTTTATCACTTAATGCTGTTAGTGCTTTGCAGGCTGAAGTTGAAAATTTGATAAAGCAAATCAGTAACTTATCAAAGGTGTCCAGTACATGTGAGCTATGTGGACAAGCAGGACATGCTGTAAATGAATGTAATGCATGTGAGACCATGGAGCAGGTCAGTTTTGTAGGTAATATGCCACAATCCATGGGAGGACAAGGTAACAATCCTTACTCCAATACGTATAATCCAGGATGGCGAAACCATCCAAATTTTTCTTGGAGTAACAATGTAGGAAATGTGCAAAAGGTATAATAACTAGCACCTCCCCAAAATAATTTTAAGTCAAAGATGGAGAAATTCATGGAGCTGCTGGGAACCAAACTGAAAAACCAGAAAGAATCACAGAAGTGAATGGAAGCCAAGTTTGATCAAATCACAAAGAACCATTCCTCCTCTATCCATAACTTAGAGGTGCAAGTAGGGTAGCTGGCTACAACAATTGCATAAAGGAACCTTGGAGGACTTCCAAGTAATACCGAGCCAAACCCCAAGGAGCAAGTAAAGGCAATCCAACTAAAGAGTGGTAAGGAGTTGGTTAGTAAAGGTAAGGAACCTGTTATTATTGAAGATGAATGCAAGAAAGAAGAAAGAAGACAGAGTAGCTATGAAGCTGGACCTCCATAAACATAGAGGGAGGCTAATGGAAGTCACCGCCACTATTGTGGTAGCCAACTCCATGATCGTGGAGTTAGATCTATGCAGAAAAAGAAGGAGAATCAACCAGGGCCAGGTAAGTATATGCCCCCCATTCCATTTCTGCAAACGCTAGTACAAAATAAGGTAGATGAACAATTCACTGCTTTTGTGGAGAAATTGAAAAAACTAAGAATTAATGTGATGTTTGTAGAAATGATTCAGGATATACCTAAATATGCTAAATTTTTGAAGGAAATCCTGGCACACAAACGCACAATTGATGACACACAATCGGTTTCATCGACTGGAAATTGTAGTTCTATTGTTTCAAGTAAAATTCCTTCAAAACTACAAGATCCAGGAAGTTTTACTATCCCATGTAAAGTAAGGAATTTGATATTTAACAAGTGTTTGTGTGATTTAGGCATAAGTATCAACTTGATGCCATATGCTATTTTTCAGAAGCTAGGTTTAGGAGAAATCAAATCCACTTCAATGGTAATTCAACTTATGGATCAATCGGTAAAGAAACCATTTGACATTATTGAAGATGTATTAGTCAAAGTGGACAAGTTTATCATTCTGGTAGATTTTGTAGTGCTGGACTACAATGAAGATGTCAACTACCCCCTGATTTTGGGAATACCTTTTCTAAATACAGGGAGTGCCTTAGTTGATGTTCATGAAGGAAAGCTGATCTTAAGAATTGGAGAAGAAAAGATAGAGTTTTTCACGAGGAAAGAAATGAAAAAGCCAATGGAAGGCAAGTCATGCATGAAACTCGACGTGATTGATGAATGCGTGTCTGCTGTGCTAGAAGAGGAATCGAAATATGTCACCATAAAAGAGGAAATTAAGGTAATAGGTGAGGAAGGTGGTAAACCACCTAAGACATAATTATTGGTAAGGAATTCTAACCCTACTCCTCCTTCAATTAAAAAGCCACCTATTTTGGAACTAAAAATCTTACCAAGGCACTTAAGGTATGATTTCCTAGGTGAGAATGCAACATTGACAATCATAATATCTAACAAGCTCATCACAATGCAGGAGGAAAAGTTGATCAAAATGGTGCAGAAGCACATATGAGCTTTAGGTTAGCAGCTGTCAGACATTAAGGGAATCAGCCCTGATATGGTTATGCACAGAATACACTTGGAAGAAGGAAGTAAGCTTGGTCATGAGAGGCAAAGGAGACTTAACCCCAATATGCAAGATGTAGTGAAAAAGGAGGTGATAAAATTGTTGGATGGAGGCATTATCTATCCTATTTCTGATAGTTAGTAGGTGAGTCCAGTCCAATGTATACCTAAGAAAGGAGGCATAACTTTTATGGAGAATGAGAAAAAGGAGTTGTTGTCAACTTGGACAGTAACTGGCTAGAGAGTGTGTATTGATTATAGGAAGCTAAATTCTGCCACCAGGAAAGATCACTTCCCCCTTCCTTTTGTTGACCAAATGATTGAGAAAATAGTAGGCCATGCTTTCTATTATTTTCTAGATGGCTATTCATGCTATAACCAAATCTTCATTTTTCCACAAGACCAAGAGAAAACCACTTTCACATGTCCATATGGTACATTTACATATAGGCGTATGCCTTTTGGTTTGTGTAACATGCCTGATACTTTTCAAAGATGTGTGATTGCAATATTTGCTGATATGATTGAGGAGTTCATGGAAATTTTCATGGATGACTTTTCAGTGTTTGGAGACTCTTTTGATTCATGTTTGCAGAATTTGGAGTGAGTCTTAAAACGCTATGTGGAGACCAACTTATTGCTGAATTGAGAGAAATGTCATTTCATGGTAGATGAAGGAATTGCTTGGTCACAAGATCTCTAAGGAAGGAATTGAGGTGGACAGAGTTAAAATTGAGATAATATCCAATCTACCACCACCAAAGAACGTGAAAGGAATTCAAGGATTCCTTGGATGTCACATCTTGCATTTAGTGGATTATTATGTATTCATAAATTGATGTTATGTTGTGTTTTCTATGTTATTGGTGTGATAATGATATGAAATTATAATTACGTTGACAAGTATAAGATAAAAATTGAGTTTAAAACTTAAAAGAGGATATTGAAAATTTTGTCACAACCCCTAAAACAGACTTTTAACGACACTAAAATGTGGATTATGTGCTCTATACATTGAATTTGATTGAATGGTTTTGACCATTGTGCTTGTATTAACTTAAATAAGATATACGTAAATTTTGAAAATTTTGGATTAAAATTTATTTATGATGTCATAATTAGGTATTATTTATTTAAGTGAATATCTTGAGGTGATATTAATGAATTAGGACATGTAAGGTCAAAATGAATATTGAATTCGTAAATTTTATAATTAATATTAGTTATTGGTAGTCTAATTATAATTTGAAATTTTATGACATGATGATGTCATTAATTTTAGGTGATGATGTCATAAGTAAAAAAATAAGAAAATTAGTTAAGAATTAAAAGCCATTGGGAATTAAAAATATAAATATATAGTTAAGAAAGTGGTGAAAGTGGATAAAGGGAGAGATGAAAATTTATTGGATGGAGGATGGAATTTATTTAAAAATTTATTTAAGTATTAAGGGGAGTAGAAATATATCATTAACTTAAGATTGGTGGGATTTAACACTAAATCACCATGTATATACATATGGGAATATCAAAGGGGGGGTAATGATGTCCTTTTGTTCGTATTATTAGGGTTATTGAAATATCAAAGGATGCCTTACTTGCCATCCATCTGCTCAGCCACCCATTCCCCCTCTCCAATACATCTAAAAGCTTTCATTTCATCCTCTTATCTCTATGACCGAACCTAATCTTCTTCCTCCACTCAATTTCTATTTTTTCTTTTCTTTAGTTTTCTTATCCTTGTTTTTATCTTTTTCCTTTCTTCTTTAAAACAGTCGACACCTTCTTTATTTTCATTTTATTTTTGCTTTTGACTTAATGAACTACATGAAAGCTACATGTTTGGGTTAGATTCAAACTAAACCTTCCTTGTTTTCTTTGTTTCTTAAAGAGGCCGAAGTGTTGTTCCTGAAACCATTCAGAGATTCCATCTTGTTCTTCTTCTTTTAGCTATTGTTTATGGGTTTCAAGTAAGAACTTAGTGTTTTATAAGAGTTTGGCCGAATATCATCTTCCTTCTCATCTTTAAAAGAGGGAACCAAAGCATGTTTCTTGTTCTTTCCTAAGGGTAAGTCAGAATTCATCCCTTGTTTTTATTATTTCTTAAAAAGCTGAAGCTTTAGTGACCTCTAACTTTATTTCTTGTTTGATTTAGCCTTTAAAATAAACATGCATGTAACGGTTAGGCTGCTCCACATCTTACAAATTGAAGGTTAGTGTTGGTGTGTGTTTTGGAGCTAGATCACAAGGAAGGAACCATCTTTTAGTTGATTTTCTTTGGGTTCCTTAAAGGTGAGTTTTGGTACTTGTTAGATCCATTAACTTTTCACACTCTATAAGTGGTATGACTCTTGGCTGAAATGTTTTGTGGTTTTTGGTTTGTTCTTATTAATTTATGGATGGTTAGATGGATTTAAGTTGTACAAAGGTATGTAATAAAATGTTGGTTTTGAGTGGGGTTGTGTGTATTGCATTTATTCTTTGTAGCCAAATTATTGGAAGATTAATTTCATGAAGATGGTAAGTTTAAAATGGTTTTTGGAAGAAGTTTATGATCAAAACGAGGTTCATGGTTAATGATATGATAAAATCTAAATGTTTAATGAGTATATAGTGATATTTTTAAGTAAAATCCATATGCTAAGTATGTTTAAGTTAAGAGCTAAATAAAATATGATTTTGTTAAGTGTGATTTAATTATTAGGTTAAGAATTAAAGTAAATTGAAAGTCATATTATAAAAGAAATAGGCAGAAGTAAAATGAGATGTTATGAGGAATTGGATGTGGAGATAATTTTGAAACTTTAATAAGGTTTTAAAAACTATATATATACAAAATGCATATTGGTTATACAATAATAATAATAATAATAATAATAATAATAATAATAATAATAATAATAATAATAATTAATAAAACTAACATGACATAAGATTTAGAAAATATTAATAAGTGTTGAAAAATTACAAGTTAGAATTTTAAGGAATTTCTGTATATGAATATGTTTTATACGCCAAAGAGGTTTTGTTTTAGGTAAAATTTTAAATGTTTTAAGTAATATTTAAATAAAAAAAAAGATATGATATATATATATATAATGAATTTTTTTAAAGAAAATAAGGTTTATAGTATAAAACTTTGTAAAAATAAATTATGGTTATGAAATTAGATAAATACATGAGATGATAAGTTTAGTTAAGATTAAAATTTATTTTAAACAAAACATAGAAGATGTTCATAACATTTAAATATACGTTAATATATGAAGTTTGATCATTTTTGTTAAATGCTTGATTAAATTAAGTAACTTCATTTGGAATAATAATTTTATTTAAGTTGAAATTAAATGACAAATCTTTAATTTCATTGAAGACTATATTTGATGACAATTGGTTTTAAGAAGGGGGATTTTAAGGATGTTTAAGTATATAGTATAATTTATTGTTGAAAGAAATAATATATATCTATCTAATTCTATAAAATGAAGTTTCAGATATGATTAAGTGTCAATAACAAAGTTACTATTTTAATTATTAATTGTTTTAAAGTGGATTTATGAATCAAGTTTCTTTTTTTATGAAATTTTATAATTTTAAATATTGATTTAAAACATTTAAACTAGTAACTGTTTTACTATTTTATTTTGATAGTAAGGAGCTTCGTAATATATATTTATATAAACTGAGTACTAGTGGAGTTTGATTTAAATCAAAATAAGCCGCTAATGAAATAACAGATTAATAAATTGTTAATTGATATAATATGAAATCATGATTAAACAGTAGCTTCATGAGGGGATATTAATCTGACAGATTAGGATAATAAAATTTCGTTTGATAACTGGTTAATATTAATTGTGATGATATAATTATTTAAACAAATAAGTAATGGAATTAAAATAATCTAAGATTTTAAACACATAAATTGTTATTATTGAGTTTTAAAACTAATAATAAAGAAATATTATGATGGGATTTTAATAAGGTTTTTATTATAATAAATTAAAATAATTTTGTTTTAGGCTATGATTATTCGAATCAAATGAAGTTACACAGAGTCATAGGTTTTGAGAATAGTAAAGTTTTCTGTGGAAATAATTTATTTAATAATTAGTAGAAAGAATAATAAGAATATTAGAAGTGAATTTATGGAAATAATTATAGAATCAACTTTAGATAATTATGTAATTCTTTATTTACAACATGATAGAATGTACGTTATATGATTAAATGGTTTATTTATCTACTAAAGAAGTAGTTTTGAGATATATTTGTTTTTAATATAGGTATTTAATAAAATAAAATAAAATAAAATAAAATAAAATGATTTAAAAATTAAATAAGTTATTATTAAAATGAATTAAGAATGCTAGTGATTTACGCTGTAATTAGAGATATAGGAAGAATAAAAGATGAATTTAATTACTAATAAAAGATTAATATTGATTGTGAAATAGGTAAATCAATGGAAAATATTCACGAATCACCGAAAGATATTAACAAAGGGAAGGACATACGAGGTTTGTGCTAGAATGTTTAAAGTCCTCGATCATTAAATGATCAAAGAGGCAAAGGTTTGGTAATGCAATAGCATTACAACAATTTAATATGTATCATGAACATAAAGCATTTAACATAAAACATGACATAGCATGACATGGTGACATAAGGAGAAAATGAATATGATATGATATGAGAATAAAATAATATATTATCATGATATAAAAGAAATGGAATTTAAATTAAATGAGCTCAAATGTTCAGAATCAAAGTTGTGGTATAATGAAAGATCTAGTAAATGCGCATTAGAGAATATGATGAATAAGGAATAAGAGGAAGAATGCATAGCATAAATGCATTCTCATAAATACGTACTGTTCATATTTCATGATATACGACACACTATGATGTGAATCCATGATATGATTAAATAAATCAACTGCTCTTGAATATTAATTCTGATTGAAATTTTATCATAGTTGTGCTAAATAATACATACCTTTATGACATGTTATGATAATGAAATATGCTTATTGTTTGACATGTTTGACATAATGATTTCTTGGCATCAACTTTTTATGAAATATAAATGCTTTAAATTTTAACTAGCACCACTGAGTTTATTCTCAGCGTTTGTCAATTGATAAACGCAGGACCAAGCAAATTTGCAGAAACGAAACCTCAGTAAAGCAGTTGGGCATATCAACATTTTTTTGGTAAATGGTTTAAGTATTCCTGTAGACTTCTATCGTTATAAATTATCGTGCCACTATTTAAATAAAATACTATGGCAGTCAAATAAGTAAGTTGGGCAGAATTAAAGAAATGTAAAATATGAATGTATGTATGTTATAACTTTAATGACATATATATGATGTTATAATTTGGAACAATAAATGGTTTGAATTAATATGAGTTTGCATGCTAGTATTATGAATATATTTATAATTTTTAAAAAAAAATTTTACGGAATGTATGGAATCCTTTGTGGAATAATTATTGACTTTCTTGGTTAGAAAGTTAATAGTCATTCTATAGGAGCATGTTACGCAACAAGAAGATGTGACATTGGACATGTGGGGTTCTACCGCCGCTTTATTAAGAATTTTTCTGTCATTGCTAGACCCTTGATGAACTTGTTAGCTAAAGATGTGGTGTTTGATTTCAATGATGAATGTATGAATGTTTAAATATTTTTAACACTTTGAAAAATGCATTAACCATAGCTCCAGTTTTGACTTCACCTGATTGGTCTTTGCCTTTTGAGATTATGTGTGATGCTAGTGACTTTGCTCTTGGGTGTATGTTAGGGTAGAGAAAGGATAAAAAATTACATGCTATCTATTATGCTAGAAGAACCTTAACTGGGCCTCAATTAAATTACACCACAATTAAAAAAGAACTCTTAGTAGTAGTATTTGCATGTGATAATTTTAGAGCCTACCTTTTAGGTTCTAAAGTGATTATTTTTACTAATCATGCTGCTTTGAGATATTTGTTTGCAAAGAAAGATGCAAAACCCAGGTTGATTAGGTGGGTGCTGCTACTACAAGAGTTCAATCTCAAAATCAAGGACAAGAAAGGAGCTGAGAATGCAGTTGTAGATCACCTATCACGTCTGGAAAATGATGACGAGGATGAAGAGGAGAAAGGAGCCATCAAGGAGGAATTTCCAGATGAGTCTGTGTTTATGATGCAAAAGAAGGAAAATCCTTGGTATACAGATATGGCAAACTATTTGGCCTACGGTATAGTGCCTTCCAATGTTTCGTATTAACAGTGGAAAAAGTTCTTTGCAAGCACTAAGTATTGTCAATGAGAGGAACCTTACTTATTTTGCCAATGTACTGATGGCTTAATAAGGAGATGTGTTCTAGAAGAAGAAATAATGCCTATACTAATATAGTGTCATGATTCATCTTATGCAGGGCATTATGGTGCGAACAAGACAGCTACTCTGGTGCTTGAATGTGGCTTTTACTGGCCAACCATCTTTAAAGATGCAAGGAATTATGTGCTTCACTGTGATAAATGCTAAAGAACATGGAACATTTCCAAATGCGATGAGATGCCTTAATTATCCATTTTATAGGTAGAAATATTCGATGTATGGGGTATACATTTCATGGGACCATTCCCTACTTCCATGGGGAATAAGTATATATTTGTGGGAGTTGATTATGTCTCCAAATGGGCTGAAGCAGTTGCTAGTCCCACCAATGACGATAGAGTCGTGAGCAGATTCATAAAAAAATTATTTGCCAGATTTGGAGTCCCAAGGACACTCATCAGTGATGGAGGAGCACATTTTTGCAATGCTAGATTCGAGACTCTACTCAAGAGATATAATGTGCACCACAAAGTATCCACTATATATCATCCGTAGACTAGTGGTCAAGTGGAGGTAGTAAATAGAGAGTTGAAAAGGATCCTAGAAAAATCAATCAATGGTTTTAGGAAGGATTGGGCAGCAAGGTTGGATGATACACTTTGGGCATACTACATTGCATTTAAAACTCCTATAGGAATAACCCATATAGGATGGTTTACAAAGCATATTGGGCAATCAAGTACTTAAATCACGATCTGAAGAAAGCAAGGGAGAAAAGATTGTTGCAACTGCAGCAACTTGAAGAATTGAGGCACTTGGCATATGAGAATGCTAAGTTATACAAAGAAAGGACAAAATAATAGCATGATGCACATATCAAGGTAAAATCTTTTCATGTTGATGATAATGTGTTGTTATTCAATTCCAGGTTGAAGTTGTTTCTTGGAAAACTAAAGTCCAGATGGAGCGGCCCCTTTGAAGTTGTACAAATTTTTGACAGCGGAGCACTCGAGTTAAGAAATGACAATGGAGAAACCTTTCGAGTCAATGGGCAAAGATGCAAAGTCTATCTTGACGGTTTGTTTCAAAAGCCAAATGAGGTAACACCGTTAGAATGACTTGAAAAGATAGGTACGGTCTAGCTAATGACCATAAACCTAGTATGTAAGTGTGTTGTGTATGAAATTTTGCTTTATGTAGGTTTGTTGCAAATATAATGTTGTGAGATTGATTGGAACTTTTAATTTCTTAATGATAAATTAGGTTTTTCTTTAGTTAAACATGATGATTTGAAGTATATGATTTAAAGTATGTTTGAATTATGTTTCCAATTTTGTTAGTTAAGATCTCATATTCACACTAAAAGAAAAAGAAAAGAAAAGAAAAAAATAAAGTTTATGAGGAGTTTTTTGAACTCCACGATCGTAGCAAAAAGATAGCTGGGAGAATTGGAATTTTTTTGAACTCCACGATCGTGGACTTCAAGTCCACGATCGTGACAAAGGGCTTAAACTGTGAAGGATGATTCTCCCAAACTCTATGATCGTGGACTTGAACTCCACGATCGTGGCCGAGTGCTTGGCGTAACTTAAAATTTAAAACCCCTAAAAACAGCAGCCCCCTCACTTAAACACTCATTTGCCTTCCCCCTAGCCTCCACTCCCCTAGCACTCAAACCTCTATTCCACTCTCTTAAACCTAATTTTTCATCCTCAAACTCTTTTTACCAATAGATTCCATCATTTCATTTGCATTTTCATCATATTAAGAGGTAAGAATCTTATTCTCTCTTTTTTTCTTGAAAATCAATTTTCCATATTTGGGTTTCTTATGAACATTCAATGTTTGCTATGAACAAAAATATGCTTGAGAAATTATATAGAAAAAAAATGATAAGTTTATATGAACAATGATATGTTCATGAAGGTTGCATAGAAAAGTACTAAAACTATATGATGAACTGATTAAACTCAGAAGGATAATAAGTTGTGCATGTGCAGATATACCGGTATTTGCACTTGAAATATGATAAAGGATAAATGATATGCATGCATAAATGTATGATAGGAAATACTTGGGTAATGAATATGATATGAAATTCTAGAGTTCCCCAAAAGATACTAGCAATAAGAAAAATGAAGATCAAATTTTGAGGACGAAATTCTTTAAAGGGGGAGAGAGTTGTCACATCCTCATTTTTAACGTGAAAAAAATATTAATGATTCGGGTAATGAAATTATCCCTATACGATCAAAAATAGGGTAATGATATGGAATTATAGAAATACGTGCATTTTCAGGTGAAATTATAAATATTATGATAATGAGAGGAAATATCTATCGGGATTAAGAAATGATGATAAGATGATAGTAGATTAAGTCGAATGCGAAAAATAAGCTCGAACGTGTAAAATTGGATCGAGCGATAAATTGCATGTATATCGAGGCAAAAATATTTACGTATGCATAGAAATGCATGCAATTGAGGAATTAAGATAAATTATGATGGTGTTTGGAGTATACATAATTTATAAATTAAGTATGATTAAGGGTCGTATAAATGAATTATATGAGTAAAAAATGTATGTCTAATATATATACATGTAGAAATAATTGAGAATTAGTGAAAAATGGAATATTAAATAAGTATATTGAAATATTTATATTTAAGATGATTGATATAAAATAAGATTTAAGAATATAGAAAAGAGAGTTTAATTAAGTGGGAATTAATTTATGATGTCATAAATGACAATGATGATGTAAGCGAATAAGCTTAATTATGGTTTTAATTTTATTAAGAATGATTAATTAAGGATTGATAATACATTTATGAAGGTATATTATGGTATGAAAATATTAGAAAAGTTAAATTAGTAATTTTTATTAATGACATCATGATGATGTCATAA
>CANYBF010010408.1:0-27239 GCA_948192965.1 Dalechampia spathulata | reverse complement strand
CTCGCATGCTTGCCTGCTTAGGACAATTAATCCCAACTAAAATGGTAAAATCGATTTTGGAAACTCATAGAATAGATCTCCACCACCCGAACCCAATCTCTGAAGGGTTTAACTAGCACTCATGCTATGGGTCGGTTGGACGAATCCGGAACCATCCGGTGGTGACTCCCTTGTGACTCTTTCGAGTCCGTATCATTCCCTAAGGGAACCCCTTAGGAAGACTACACTTTCGCTCCAAGTGTGGTCCCCGGTCCATGACTTTCGCAAGCCTCGCTCTGGGCCCCGGCAGAAACCGGCGCTCACACAAGCATATAAATTCATCGAGCTAAATAATTATGTGTCAGTAATATTAGAAGAACCAACTCAATCAATTAATAATTCATAGGTCGAATATGTAATTATGATATGTTTAAGCTATGTGTGTGTGGACGTGACATCTTTTGCATTTTTATTCATGCATTTTCAACTCGTGCTACCCGAGGTTTACTTTTTTCCTAAGTGGAGAAGATGTTGCTTAACATCTCAAATCTTATATATCATCAAAGATCTTTTGTAATAGATTATACCGCTATTTTAATTTTTTTCCCTCAACATGTATGATTTAGCCTTATCTCATCATGTATCCCCCATCTTCATCAATCCCTTTCTTATGGCCATTATTCTTAATTTTTATTCATACGGCTATATTCATTTTATCATTGGTATATGATGTATGCTATGCCATGTCATCTTACATGTTGTGGTATGCCCATACCAAGAGGTAGTACTCCTATACCATTAACTACTTGAAATAATTTTCATAAATATTAAAGTAGAAAAGTTTGTTAACATCAAAACATACAACAAAAAAACTAAGCAACATAACACCTACCATGAATATTATTCATTTCATGCTTACCTTTTTAAGGGATAATTTGATGGATGTAAGATGAATAATGCTTGTCTACGATTAAATAATGCTTGAACTCTTTGCATTTACAAAGTGCATCTTGTTTATTCAAGTTTCTATGTTGATTTTGGTGCGTTTCTTAAGTGTCAAGGGATATCCTCATACCATGAAGATTAGGTGCAAATTCTGTCCCTTTTCCTACAATAATGTCCCATCTAAACATTTATATTTCAACTAATACAGGTCTTATTCTTATCATGCATATACACTTAGGCATATGACCAACTTATAACAACTTACTTAATGTCATTTGTTAAAATTAAAATAATTTAATTCTATGCATAAATGTGCTAAAGTTCTTCATGATTAACATATATACAAATTAACATGACTTTATTATATAATTATTTCGGTAACTCATAAGTCATTTTTATTCACATATAAACTTATACATGATCATATATAAATACAAACTACATAACCATTATTTATGGAGTATCAGCTCTATTTCATAAGCATACATGATTCATATATTCCACCATTTTAATCAATATCTCTAGGCAGATAAAAGTGATTGAATTTATACTTATGGGTGTTGGATTAACACCCACATACATATTTTAATAATAACATTCATAAGTTAAAATTATGTACCATTTAATTCATCTAATTACAACAAAGATACCTTGCTTAAAATCTTTAAAACTCACCTAGATTCAAAGAAAAAGGGAATTACTTACTTAATAATTATTCTTGCTACCTACGATTAAATACTTTTTTCCCAAGGGATTCAACTTTCCACCTTGTCTATTTTCTTTACCATTTGGTTCTTTTCAAGTTTTCACAAAGCATTTAAGAAGTTTTATTTTTCTATTTCCTATATTTTTCCTTTGATTGCTTCTATTCCCTTTTTTATTCATAACACCTTGTCTACGATTAAATAATGCTTGAACTCTTTGCATTTGTAGTCATGGATGTTCTTTAATTTCTTGACTATAAATTAAGACTTACATTTATGAGAACCATTCTTGTCACTAATTATCCCTCTTTGATTCAATCCTTGAGAGATCAATACCCTACTATCTTAATTATCATTTTTAGCATTCTTTTTAGTTTAAAGAGACACAATTACACCTGTGCAAGATCCATAGTCAAATAATCATTTTTAATAATCAATGAGTTCATAAAATTTTTATAATAATCGAGGAGTAAGGAAAGAAGAATTAGTACATTATCTTCTTTCTTAACCTTTTTTTTAATTGAACTAAGATTCCATTGGACTCATTCATGTGCTCCATACATATTTCCACCTTTTACCATCTTTAACCTATATAATTTTTACTTTAAATGTAGCTTATTTATCAAGCTTTTAGCCAAATAAATTTGTTTAAGCTTTTTTAAGTCATGAATTTGAATGTCACGATCGTGACTTGCTTTTTTAAGTCCTAAAATGCTTTATTTATTCTCTGTTGCTTTGATAAATGAATAATTGATGGAATTACCAATGGATTCAGTGTTATCAGTTTCTTTGTAAGAGAGGGTATAAAATATGTAGGAAGTGGTCGCATCTCTTCTTATCTCTTATTTTATTTATTTTATACATTAATCTTTTTATTAATTTACTTTTTTATTTTGTCGCATCTTTTCTTATCTCTTATTTTATACATTAATCTTTTTATTAATTTACTTTTTTATTTATTTTATATTTTTTATTTATTTTATACATTAATCTTTTTATTTCTTTCGAGGAACTTTTTTATTTATTTCTTTTATTCCAACTCTTTTAGAATTTTTTCTAATTGTTTTATTTTTTGAATTCGCTAGAACTATATCAAATACAAATTTTACATATTCAAATCGATACATATTCATGCATTAAACATCTGCATTAATCATTAGTTTAAAACACATATACTCTACAACCTGCAACTTAGGCATCATGTACTACTTCATCAATAAGGGAACTTAATTAATCATCCCGCAAAGGAAACGAACACAAGTAATTCCCATTTAAAATTCTCATAAAATGTCCACCTTAATCAATCTTTGAACTAATAGTACACATCAACCATTAGTTAGAGAATACAATCATGCATTAGAAACTCACTTAATCAAAGTTTATGAGTAACTTAAACATGCAGTTCAATTACTTGATATTTAAATGCTTTGATGTTTTATAATATATTATCTTTATGGTAAATAGTAATTCAAGTACTAATGGAACATGAGACTTTGCAATGGTACTTTTTATTTTTGTAAAAGTATAGGCTGCTTGTATTTATCATAATCATTAAAAAGCTTCATAATGTTTATTTGTGTAAGAAGTTAAAAGCATGAAATTTGTACCTTGATGTTGCTATAAGGTAAATGTCAACTTTATTCAGTGACAATTGTAACATAACTTTACTGATATATAAGCATATTATATTTCACTAAAGATCAACTCACTCTTTTGGTCATTATAAAATACTAGAGTTAGTGAATAAATGAAACTAGTAAGAGATATTATTCAATAAAGTCTTATTGTAGAAAAAACACCTATCAGTTTACCTGATAAGTTTGAAGCTAAAATATTAGCAATCAAAGAAGCTCATGATTTAAGCAAACTCACAGTTACTGATTTGATCAATACATTACTTATACAAGAACAAATAACTAGTATAAGGGAAAATGATAAAGTTGAAGGAGATAAAATGAAGAAAACATGTTTTTAAATAAAAAAACATGAATCAAAACCCAAATCTCAGTAGATTTACAACAACTCTAGACCATTTAAACCACTAATAAGCATTGGTAGTTATCATAACATGCATGATTGAAGCCAATCATCAAGAATAAACCTAAAAATTATATTCTCATAATGAAATCAACTGAAGAAGAAGAAGAGAATAGGCATTTAACTCACCATAGTAAGTTTAGCTTCTATAAACTTGATTCCAAACCTGATTAGGGATTTAAGTAGGATTGTTATGCCTATTATGGTGTAACATGCTCCTGTAGCATGGTTACTAACTTCCTAAAGAGTAGAAAATTGATAATCACCCTATAAGGGATTCAAATGATTAACCTATTAAATGCAAAATATTTTTTTATTTTTTTATTTTTTGATGTAAAACATGCATAATGGTACACCACCTGCAAACATTTCGTAAACCTGTATAGTGGGATGATATCATAAATCAAGCATTTATGCTTCCATATATTTGAACGGTAAAGACATGCAAACATTACTTTATTATTTTAGGGTCATCCTTGATGGTATCATTATATTTACATCATAAAACATAAAGCACAATAATTACATATATTACAACTGTTTTTACGGCCAACAGTACTGTGGAGTCTGAGTCCTCTACCCAAAATCACTATCTCAAGGACCTACTACGGACACCACTATATCCTGTGCTCTCTTGTGCCACTAATACCTACGTCGATTAATTGACAAATGCTAAGTGTAAAACTCAGTGATGCTAGTAAAATGAATAATCATAAACAGTGTAGTATTCACATAATATCATAGAATCATCATTTCAATGTAATCAACATAATCCAACATTAATTTCACTCAATAATAAAATAATAATGATAATAATAATAATAATATATGCTATTAATTGCGTAACATTATCACCTGTAACCACTTTTTTGTTATATACCTATGAACTTTATTATGTAACCATTACTCATTGATAACTGTTCACAGTATAATAATAGTTATAACATTTCAAAATGTTATTTCATCAATAAATTTTAAATTCGATGAAATATGCCTTTGAGAATGCAATTTATAAATTGCACTCTTCCTTTGCTATTTTCATTTCATTAGCCCCTTTTTCAATTGTGCACATTTCTATACTAGGTCTTTCACTTCTGTGGTTCAATAAATAAGAACCCATTTCATTTCCATTTGATTTCCCATGGAAATCCATTTTACATCATAATACACTTTCATTAAACATTTCCTCACTTTCGCTCATTTTCCTCTTTCCTTATTTCTCCATGATATGCTACATTATGCTTGATATGATGATGCATTTATGATTATGAATGATAAATGCATGCAATATAATGTTATAAATAATCATTCAATAATATTGCATTATATTATAAACAACATTCCTTTATATATCATTTAATGATTGAGGAACACTAGAACAAACCTGTGATCACTTCCCCTTTGTCTAAATTGCCTGGTGGTATATGTTGATTGTCCTTGAAACCACCTAAATCATAATATAATGTCCATATTTAATAAGAACATTGAATACAATCATTAACCATTCATAATTCACACTTTTGTAATCACTTTATAGTTTATATATATATACCACTGTATAAGAATCATTTACATATATCAAGTCAATTCACATATCATAATATGATATTAAATAAGAAAATTATAATAACATCCAAAAATATAATCACTATTCATATTAATTATCATGTTACATGAGTCAAAATATGAAATATATGATATCAAAACAACATAATCTTTATATTATTAAAAACTATATTTAATAAGCTTTCAAATAGTATATCATACGTGTAAAAATCTATTCATTTAAATAATTAATACCTATGTTACTTTAAAATCTTATATAAAACTACTTTTTAATAAATTCCAAAACCAATTTATTATTTTCCTTTATTATTAAATAAAACTTGGTATTATTATAAAATAAGTTTAATAAAATTTAAGTTCATATAAAATATGCTTATAAAATTACTTATTAAGATACCCAATTCACATGCACAAGTTAAATATTACGTAACCGTATCTTACATTCACCATAGGAACAGTTTTCCTTCCTCATTAATTTTGGTCTAGAAATCAATTTTCAAATAGAGCAATCTTTATACCATTGAAAAATAGATTTAGAGAGCTTTCTAACTATATATTATGTGTCTATAAACTCATTCATTAAGGCAAGTAAATCAAGCATTCAAACTGGTTGTTACATTGTATATCATTGCTATCTCTAATGAAATAGCTTACCTTCCATGTACCTTTTGGGTATGTAGGTTTAAAGTAGGTTTAAAAATCTTTCCAAAGACATATCACATGCCTAAAAATTCAATCATTTAGGCCCTCAATCTATAAATTGTCGTAAGCCATCTACCCACCCTCCCCACCAAAACAAGCAAAATGTAATGTAAATAAGTGCTAACTATCATGTGTTGCACCTACCATTCCAAATAGCAAGCATACTTAAAACCATACATTAATACATACTATCTACCTTACTCATGGTAACTCAGTTCACTTTCATTCTTAAATAATTATCACATGGATTCATGTACCAATTCAATATATAGAATGTGTATAGAATACAACATCCAATTTATTCATATATACCTATCCAAAACATCATGACATGTGCATTACACGCTCACACAGTAATAATAAGCCTATTTCCATCTCACAGACAACTTTACCAAACACCACATAACATGTAAACCAAAACAAATCCATTAGTAACAACTTTTTCCTTTACACTAAATACACAAGAAGATTCGTACAATAACATTCAATCACAACTCACCATAAAACATAATTCTTCTTTAAACACTTATTACACATCATAATAGAAGTTTGAACCATAATGAATCAAGGAAGAAAAGGAAGAAGGAGTAGACAAAAACATGCAAGAAGCCTCCCACCTTCATGATGTCTCTTGATCCTCAATGACTTTTAGCTACTCACTTGCTCGGTCTTCTTAAACTTAAATCCTTAGTTAGAACATACATGTATACATGGTTGGTGAGTATCAGTGGAAGAAAATCATGGAGGAAAAAGGGAGGTGAATGTTTCGGTTAAGGGTTGAAATGAAGAAGGAGAAGAAAATGAGTGGAGGGTTACCTCTTAAGTCTATGTATGAAATGCCTTAGTGGAACGAATTCCACCAAGCACCAAATATACACACGCACTTGAACCTAGCTCACCTTTCCACTATCATATATAATACAATATAATGAAATAAAATATAATAAAATAAATAAAATAAAATATCTCCACTAATACATGGTATATATGTAATATATACATATCATTATACACACTTAAATATTATTTTTGCTTCTTTTATTTATATATACATATATATACATGCATATATGTTCATAAAATTACACGTACACTCGCACATGTAAACAAACTTTATTAATCAAGCACCCATATATATATATATATATATATATATATATATATATATATATATATATTAAATATTCTTCGCAGTCAGTACATAACACATGAAAATATCCATGTATTTACCAAACATCAATCTCGATGTTTATACCCATTTATCATCAAATCATTCACTATTCAATAAATTCCATCAATTATTATCGTATTGATATCATAATACATATCAAATAACATCATTTATTTTCCATATCAAATGCATGTATCATATAATTCCATATTATAATCTCAATCATACACACATATTTACTAACATTCATCACACATATAATCATTGCAATATGCTACATGTGTGGATATGATAACTCTCTCCCCCTAAATTAGAATTTCACCCTCATAATTCTAACCCCAATTACTTATAAACAAATAGGGATACTGTTGTTTGATAGTTGATTCATGTTCCCACATTGCTTCTTGCCCTGTATGGTGATTCCATAACACTTTAACTAGTGGGATCCATTTATTCCTTACTTGCTTCATCTTATGAGCCAGAATTCGGATTGGTTCTTCACTATAAGATAAATCACGCTAAACTTCTATATTCTCCCCTAGTATGATGTGTGAAGGATCAGACTTGTATCTTCGTAATATAGATACATGAAAACATTATGAATTTTATCCCGTTCTGGTGGAAAAGCTAAATGATAAGCCAATAGCCCAACTCTGTCTAGCACTTCATAAGGACCAATAAATCTTGGACTCAACTTCCCTTTCTAACCAAATCGTAAAATTTTCTTCCACGGTGACACTTTCAGAAATACCTTACTCCTAATATTACATTTAATATCTCTATGCTTTAAATCTATATAAGATTTCTATCTATTAGATGTTTTTAATCGATCTCTAATTAACTTCATATGATCTTTTGCCTATTGTACAATGTTGAGTCCCAAAAATTGTCATTCACTGAGTTCATCCCAGTTCTATAGAGTTCTATAGTATCTTCCATATAGTGCCATCTGAATATTTGATTGGAAACTATTATTATAAGTAAATTCAATAAGGGGAATGTACCTATCCTAGCTACCAACCCATTCTAAAACATAAGCATGAAGCATGTCTTCTACTATCTAAATAATCTACTCAAACTATCTGTTTGTCTGTGGATGGAATGTTGTACTGAAATGTACCTTAGTGCCTAAAGCTCCTTGAAAACTCTTCTAAAATCTAGAAGTAAATCACGGATCTCTATTAGAAATAATGGATGATGGTACTTCATGAAGTCTCAATATCTCTTGGATATATAATTCTGCCAATCATTCTAAGCTGTAATCTATATGTACATGTATAAAATATGCTAATTTAATTAACCTATCAGTGATTACCTAAACAACATCACATTTACTCTGTGTTAGTGGCAGTCCTATAATAAAATCCATCACCACTTTAACCCATGTCCATTCTGGTATAGATAGCGCTTGTAATAAACCTTCTGGTACTTGGTGTTCAGCCTTCATTCATTGACACACTAAACATTTGGAAATAAATTTTGCAATTTCCTTCTTCATACTTACCCACCAGTAAGATAGCTTCAAGTCTCTGTACATCTTAGTACCTCCTAGATGATATGAATACAAGCTATTATGGACTTCATCTAGTATCTGTCTTTTCAGTTCTTCATCTGTTGGGATATAAATATGATCTTTCTATCTTAGTAACCCTTTAGAATCTAAAGTGAAGACATTTTGATTATTTTTTTGAACTTTCCCTAACTGCTTTTGATATTCAGTATCATTCTGAGTAGCTTCTTTAATACAGTCTGGCAATAAAGGTTTCACCTATAACTGTAATTTAGTAAGAACATAATATAGTTGCACCATAAATATAGCATTTAATTTTTAAAATTTCTTGCTTTAACATCATTGGTGATTGTTGTAATGTAGCAAATGTTTTCTAGCTCAGAGCATCAACCACCAAATTAGCTTCCCCTAGTGATAATTTATGATGTAGTCATAGTTTTTAACTAATTCAATCCATCGCCTTTGCCTCATATTCAACTCTTTTTGCATCTCCAAATACTTTAAGGTCTTATGATCTATATAAATGTAACACTTCTCACCATATAAGTAATGTCGCCATATCTTTATTGCAAACATAATAGCAGCCAATTCCAGATCATATGTCGGATAGTTCCATTAATGTAGTTTAAGCTGTTAAGAAGCATAAGCAATTACCTTCCATTCTTGCATCAGAACACAACCCAAACCATTTAGTAAGGCATCACTATAGATAACGTACTCTTTTCCTTGTATAAGTAATTTTAACATTAGTGCCTGGGTCAAACACTCCTTCAACCGATTAAAACTCTTTTGATATTTCTCTATCCACTTGAATGCATAGAAATGTAGTTAGGGGTGTAGCAATCATGGAAAAACCCTTTACAAATTGCCTATAGTATCCTGCTAAACCCAAGAAACTACATGCCTCAGTAATAGACTTTGGAGCCTGCTAATTCATGACAGCTTCTATCTTGCTAGGGTCAATTGTAACACCTTTAGTTGAAATTACATGTCCCTAAAAGTAACTTGATCCAACCAAAATGCACATTTTGATAGTCTTCCATATAACTGCTTCTCTCTCATCAATTATAGGATAAGATGTAAGTATCAATATTGCTCTATTCGATCTCAAGAGTAAATCCAAATATCATCAATGAAAACCATAAAAAACTGATCAAGATATTCCTTGAAGACTGTATTCATCAAAGCCATGAATGTTACCGGTGTATTAGTCAATCCAAAAGGCATAACTAAAAATTCATAGTGCTCATATCTTATGCGAAAGGTAATCTTCAAAATATTATTCTCTTAAACTCTCAACTGGTGGTAACCAGATCTTAGATCAATCTTGGAAAATATAGCTGCTTCCTTCAATTGATCAAATAAATTATGAATATGGGGTAAAGGATAGCAATTCTTGACAGTCACCTTATTTAATTGCCGATTATCAATACATATTTGCATAGTCACATCCTTCTTCTTCATAAATAATGCAGGTGCACCCTAAGGAGATACACTTGGTCAAATAAATCTCCTATCTAATCACTCTTGTAACTACTACTTCAACTCCTTCAATTTAGTTTGAACCATACGATAAGGTGTAATATATATTGGTTAAGTTCTAGGGAAGGTCTCGATCTCAAATTCAACTTCTCTTATCAGAGGTAATCCTGGTAATTCATCTGAAAACACATCTAGAAAATCACATATTGTAGAAATCTCAGCTAGCTATAATCTCGATTATCTGGTATCAACCACATATGCTAATACAACTTCATACCCCTATTTCAGTAATTTTTGGGCAAATGTTGCTGAAATCAAACTGTGAGTAATTGGTAATTTAATTCCCTGTATGCCAACTGATTCATGATCTGGATGCTAAAATGTAATAGTCTTCCTTTTACAATCCATCATTGCTTGATATTGAGATAACAAATCCATACCTAGTATAATATCGTACTCTGTAAATTGCATCTTAATTACATCGGTATCAAAGATTATATTTTGTAAAACAAACAGGCACTGATGATAAACTTTATTCACTACAACATCTTTCCCTAAAAGACTGGATACTAACATATCATACCCCAATCTATCACTTGTGATATCTAATAAGCATGCAACCCTAGTGTTGATATATGAATGACTCGATCCAGGATCAAATAATACTAGCACATCATAATCAAGGATATAAAAATTACCGATCATAACATCCGTAGCCTGTAAATCCTCTTTCTGCCATAAACTATATACTCATGTTGGGGTTCCTGTAGTCTAGTTAGTAGAACCCTGACTACTAAGTCTACAGTTGCCATCTCAACCTCTGCCTCAACCTCTGTTAGAATTATTGGTCTGTGATACTCCAGTCGTCAATCAAACTACAGGATTCAGCTGATATGATCCACCCTCAGCTACTATATGAACTGGTATCATATTACTATTAGGACACTCTTAAGCATAATATCTTGTGCTTCCATAGTGATAATATAAACCTATCCCCATTCTACAAGCTCCTAAATGATATTTACTACATGTGAGATATAATTGAAGTCCTCCCTTAAAACCACTATAACCAATAAACTATCTACACTGTGCTCTACGTGGTTGAAATCTAGGTGATCATGGTATAAATGACCCTCTAAATCTACCCCTCTTTTATGAACTAAAAGAAAAACTAGGGCCTCTAGGTTGTTTTCTAGCCTACCAAGCTCGATTGTCATCTTCTTCCTAAATCGTACGCTCTTGGCTTTAGGCATTTGCTATCAATATTGAGAAATTATCATAATTAAACCCCTGTACTAGAGATCTAACTCTTGGCTTCAAACCATGATTGAATCTCTTACACCTTCTCGTCTTGAAGTTAGAATGTTACCAGTATAGTAAGCAAGTCGAGTAAATCCCTGCTCGTATTCTACCACTAGTAAGTTTCCCTATCTCAGTCCCAATAATTCTTGCAATTCCTGATTAGTATATGTAGTCAGGACATATTTTTATCAAAACTTCATCTTGAAGTCTGCCCAAGACAAAACTGGAGGCTCTGCTAAACCCTGTGGAACAGTCTTTCACTACTCATAGGCATCGTCTTGGAGCAAGGAAATGGTATACTCAAATTTCAGCTTGTTGAAATAATTCATTTATCGAAGTACACTCTGTGTATGCTTTAGTCACATCTTGGCCACATAAGGGTCATTAGTCCTTGAAAAATCTATAGTCCTATAGGTTCTCAGCTTCTTAATATCCCACTTCAGTTCCTCTCTTTGAATAACTATAGGTGGAGCTAGCATAACCTGTTTAGACTATCCCTGAAGAGTACGGAGGAACTGCATAAACTGCATAACTATAGGGTCTACTCCAACAACTACAGGCTGTTCAACAGGTGGCACTCGTTTTACCTATTCCCCTTGTTCACCTTGTCTCTGCTTACCTTTTGCTTGATTACTAGCCTTAGATATGCCTTCCTACAGATTAAAATATAATAAAATATAATATCTCCACTAATACATGGTATTAATATCTCCTCATATGTGTAATAAAATATAATATAATAAAATAAAATATCTCCACTAATACATGGTATATATGCAATATATACATATCATTATACACACTTATATATTATTTTAGCTTCTTTTATTTATATATGCAAACATATACATGCATATATATTCATATAATTACATGTACACTCATATGCATAAACAAACTTTATTAATGAAGCATACATATATATATTAAATATTCTTAACAATCAATATATAACACATGAAATTATCTAGGTATTTACCAAACATCAATCTCAACATTTATACCCATCAATCATCACATCATTCACTATTCAATAATTTCACCAATTGTTATCGTATCAATATCATAACACATATTAAATAACATGTCATTTATTTTCCTTATCATATGCACGTATCATACAATTCCATATTATAATCTCAATCATACACACATATTTACTAACATTCATCACACATATAATCAATGCAATATGCTACATGTGTGGATGTTACAAGGATTAATTAGTCTCTAATCTTAAATTAATTACTTAATTAAGTGCTTAATTGAGATTAAAATTTGGTAGAGTTCAGAAAAGTTTTCTTAATTTTGGACCCTTTTTTCATAAATACAAGGCTTGTATTTATAGGTAAGGGGTATGGGATCAAGGAAATCATATTAGCAATGTGGCATTCTAGAAATTTTTGAGCCATGTGCATAGCATATAGTGCAATATGTGCATCATATAGCGTAGGAAAAGGCTATATGTGTCATATATAGCATTAGTGCCTAACATGATCCAATTTTAACCTATGTGCATCGCTCAATGTAGGCACATTGGGATGTGCACCATAGGTTAAACAAGTATCATTTAGAGGAGAAATGTTTAGTACCATATAGAGCATATCAGATATGCTCAAGAAAAAGCTGCTAACCATCCATATATTTTCAAAACATGCATAACATATAGCACTATGTGCTATGCATATCATGAAATGTATGTTATGTGCTCCACCTTCAACAAGTAAAATGCAACGTTCTCTACATGACTATAACACTCAAGGGAGGCTCAAAGGCATATGTACAGATTGGGGTTAACATCGGGGACCTATACCAGGCTGAATCGATGTAAACCCAAAATTGTAGCACACGACTGAAAAGTCAAGGTCTACACTTTGCCTGATATTATGGGCATTTTATCCTTGACTATCAAATAAATAATGAAATAGACTTTTATTCCAAATCTAATCAATTTATTGAGGTATGCTCAGAATACCAACAAGAAAACCTCAAAGATGGCTATGGCAATGAGCTCTTTTAAGAAGAAGGGCAAAAGACTAAATCTTAAGCCAAAAGATAGTGTTGTAAAATCAAAGGCTATAGAGAAGGCCCCTAAGGGCATTAGCTTCCATTATCATAAAGATGGCCATTGGAAGAGGAACTGTAACGTGTACTTGGAGTAACTAAAGAAGGATCATCCTTCCACTTAAGGTATATATGTAACTGAGGTTAATTTCATTGTTGTTTCTAATAAAAAAAAGCTATGTATTAGATATTAGTTATGCATCTCATATTTATTATGATTTGCAAGGACTAAGCAACAGGAGGAAGCTAAATATTAGTGATGCTAACATTTACGTTGCTAATGGAGCAAGGGTTGCTGCATTAAAAATAGGAAACTATATTTTACATTTGACTTCTGGTTTAAATTTAGAACTTAACAATTGTTATTATATTCCATGTTTATGTAAGAACCTTGCCTTAATATCATATCTAGTAGGACAAGGCTATAATATTTCCATTAATGCTTACGAATATTATGTTTTCAAAGATGGTATATTCTACTACTTTAGTAAAAATTGAAAATTGAACTTATATACTAGATAATTCAAACTTCATTTACAATGTTCAAACTAAAAGGATCAAAAGTGATGATCTTAATCCACTCTATTTATAACATTGTTGCCTTGGTCATATAAACAACACTCACGTGCCCAAGTTATATAAACTTAGCAATTTAGGTTTATTCATTTTGAATCATATGAAATATATGAATCTTATCTATTAAGAAAGATAACAAAATCACCTTTTAAAAGAAAAGGTGAAAAAGCTAAGCAAGCATTATAACTCATACATTTAGACGTATGTGATCATATGTCTACACATGTAAGAGGTGGATACAACTACTTTATTACATTCATTGATGATTGCTTGAGATATGGATGTTTGTAATTGATGAAGTACAAGTCTTAAACTTTTGAAAAGTTTAAAGAATTTAAAAATGAAGTAGAAAAATAACTTAGCAAGAGTATTAAAACTCTTCAATCAGATTGAGATGGTGAATACGAAAGCTAAGAGTTTTTAGACTATCTTAAAAATAATGGAACATTATCTCAATAGACACCTCCATAGACATCATAACTTAATGGTGTATCAGAAAGGAGGAATCAAACTTTGTTAGATATGGTTCGATCCATGATGAGCCTTGCAGACTTACCCAAATAATTTTAGGGTTATGTACTAAGACTATTGTACATGTTTTGAACAAGGTTCCATCTAAATCAGTTACTTCACTCCATATGAGATGTGGTTTTAGAAGAAACCTATGCTTTCTTATTTGAAAGTATTAGGTTATCTTGCTTATGTGAAGAGGATAATGTTAGATATGCTGGATGTTAAATATGATAAATGCTATTTTATGGGTTATCCTAGGGAAACCATTAGGTACTTCTTCTATCATCGTTTGGAATAAAAGGTCTTTGTTTCAAAGCATGTTGTCTTCTTAGAGAAAGAGTTTCTTCTAAAAGGAGATAATCGGAGTAAAGTTGAACTTGATAAAGTTCAATAATCACAAGATGAAGCAAATAAACCGAGTGATCTTATTGATGTTCTATATGATGATGTAGAAATAGTTCTTGTAAAAACACCAGATCTCAAATGCTCAACTAGATAAGAATGGTACCTGAGAGGTATGGATTCCTGGTTCATGAAAATAATAAAGTTTTGTTAGTTAAGAATAATGAACATTTAGATTATGAGAAAGTTCTAAAGAGTTCAGAGTGTGACTTATGGTTGAAGGACATGCAATTTAAAATGGATTCCATGTTTGAAAACCAAGTTTTGATTTCTGTTGACCCACTTAAGGGGATTAAACCCATTGGGTGTAAATAGGTCTTAAAGAAGAAGATAGACATGTATACAATGTTATTACCTATAAAGCTCTCATAGTAACAAAAGGTTATCGATAAAAGTAAGGAATTAATTATAATGAGAACTTTTCTCCTTTAGCTATGCTTAAATTCATTATAATCTTATTTGTTATTGCTGCTCATTTGGATTATGAGATGTGGAAAATGGATATGAAGATAGCTTTCCTTAATGAAAATGTAGTTGAGGAAGTGTATATTATATCAACTGATAGTAGTAAAGTTTATAGATTTTAGAGATCCATTTATGGATTAAAGCAAGCATTTAAGAGTTGGAACATTCATTTTGATGAAGCAGTTAAAGAGTTTGGCTTCATTCAAAATGTTAATGAACCTTTAATTTATAAGAAAACTAGTAAGAGGGTAATTGCTATCCTAGTGTTATATGTAGATGACATGCTACTCATACGAAATGATATATCATTTTTGAAAAATAGAAAAGTTTGGTTATCCAAACAATTCTCCATGAAAGACCTAGGAGAAGCTACTTATATTTTAAGCATATGGATTTATAGAGATAGATCAAGGAAGTTGATTGGTCTTTCATAGTCTACTTACATAGATAAAGTGCTAAAGAGGTTTGCATGGATCTTTACAAAAAGAATCATATTCCTATGGTATATAGGAAATATCCTTCTAAGGCCTGGTGTCTAAGGATACAAGATGAGAAAGATCACATGACTAGGGTTCCATATGCTTTTGCAATTTGATCCATTATGTATGGTAGGTTATGTACTAGACTTGATATAGCATTCTCTTTAAGTAATATAGTAAATTCCAATCCAATTATGGAGAGGATCATTGGTCGGCTATCAAGAATATCATCCTCAGACAAATAGACAGTTAGAGAGGATTATTCAGATTTTAGAGGATATGCTATGAGCATGTATGTTAGAGTGGGTATGTAGCTAGGACATGTACGTTTCTCTTATTGAGTTCACTTATAATAATAGCTTTCAATCAAGCATTCAAAAGGCACCATATGAGGCATTGTATGGTAGACACTGCAAAACCCTACTTAATTCGGAGTAGGTTGGTGAGCAATGGTTATTAGGGCTTGAAATGGTGCAATAAGTGAAGAATCAGATGAGATTAATTAAAGGATGGTTGAAAGCAGTATCTGATTGATAAAAGTGTTATGCAGACTAGAAGCAGAGAGACATTGAGTACAGTATCAAGGATAAGGTATTTTTAGAGGTATCTCCATGGAAGAAGATTATATGGTTTGGTCAAAAAAGGAAACTTAGTCTAAGGTTCATTGGTCCTTACGAGGTGTTAGAGAGAGTATGACCTTTAGCATACCATTTAGCCTTGCCTCTTGAACTTGATAAGATTTATAATGTTTTCCATGTATCTATATTGCAAAGATACAGATTTGATCCATATCATGTCATACCGGTGGAGAGTAGAGAGATTCAATCTGATTTATCTTATAGAGAGCAACCAGTTAGAATATTAACCTGAGAGACAAAACAGTTGAGGAGTAAATAGATTCCATTGGTTAAGATACTGTGGAATCATCATATCTAGCAAGAAGTGACGTGGGAAAGGGAATTAGTTATTAAACATCAATAGCCTCACTTTTGTATAGGTAACATAAATTAGAATTTTAAGGATGAAATTCTGATTTAGGGGGAGAGAGTTGTCACATCCACATACTTAACATATTTTAATGCATCAATCATATGTGTAGTGGAATGAATAAAGCATGATTTTAAATGGACTTATGGTATGGTATTGAAGGTGAATGTTTAATGATGAGAAATTATGCTAAGTTGATGAAAGAAAAGAATTCTAAATGTAAATGTTATATAGAAAGTGTTTAATCTGCTTAAATGAGGCATTTGGGGAAAGTGTCTTTTATGTTGCATAAGATGATGATTGTGATGAATGCTTAATGAATTCTTAGTGTACATGCTTCTAGCTGTGATTAGGTTGAGGCATACATGCATTTTATGGATTACATTATGTATTGAGTATTAATCTTTACATATATTACATATTTATGATTTCATGGAATGTTACTTTAATGATTAAGGCTTATAGCCATAATGAATACAATATGGAATAATGGTTTTATGCTTAACAAGTGAGTATGTCATATGTATGTACATGTATGAGTATGTATATGTATTAGTAAGGCAAGACATGCAAGGTGGCGAGAAAGTAAAGATGATTATAGAAGTAAATATGCATTAAAGATGCAAATTTGGTATGCTTTTATTGAATACCATAAATGAAACTCTATTATGGAATTTATGTGTGTAAAGTGATGCATTGGCATGTTTAACATGTTATTATATGATAAAGTATAGTTTAAAATGTGTAAACACAAGTTAAAGTAAAGTTAGAAGCAATCATATATTAAATGGTAAGCTAGGATACAAATGACATTTCATGGAAAGTTAAGGTTATTATTGTAAACCTTTATATGTATGATTTATGCCCATGCTAACATGATGAATGGTAAGTGTATTCTTATGAAATCATGTCCTAAAAATGTTTTGAAAATAAGTATTAAATGAAGAAGAAGTAAATTGAATTATGTAAGGTAAGATAAGTGTGCAAAGTGTTATGTTTTGATTGGACAAATTTTAAATTAGTCAAATTTTGGTCTTATATCATCTAAGCAGGAAGCATAAGACCACTATTCATTCTTTCACCCTTCAAAATATGGCTTATTTCTCTTCTCCTTCTCCTTTGCATCTTAACTTAGAGAAAAACACTCTTTCAAGGTAAAATCATACAAAGAATTTGGTTTAATGCTTCTTTTTATGTTCTGTGTAGTTTATCTATGATTTATTCTTCTTTTACATGCTTTTTACATGCTTAATGAAGGAGTGAGTTGTTGTAGGGTTGTGTTAATTATGTGTGAATGAAAGAATTTGATTGAATGATGAAAGAATAAGGAAGTAAGGTTGCTAAATTTGATGTTATGCATAACCGAATGAGTTTCTATTTTGGTGTGTGAAATTTATGTTAAACCCTTACTTCTATTACTTGAATTAGTCACTTTAATTACTATTTAAAGTGTATGAATGATTATTAATCATGTTTCTAAGGTTTGGTATGCTTAAATATTGATAGAAAGATGACTATGTATGTTGGTAACTTGAAATTTAACTTACTGCTTAATTTGGGAATATTTCGGGTTTCATTATTTAGGGGACAGAAGTGTGTAGCCCTTGAGTTTGTATGAAAACATGATTTTTTAGATGTTGAAAATGAGGTTTGGTTGCATGTAAAGGTGATTTATGGCATGAACATGTTAAAAGGTTCATTAGTGGGTAGCAAAGCATATACTTTATGTATATTATGTGTACTTAGCCTTTAAGTGTAGATATGTGCCTTGTATGTTGACTAATTAGAACTAAGTTTGTGTGTAACATGTATATGTATGCTTACATTTAGTATGGTATGATCTTAATGTGGTTTAGAAGTTAAATGGTTAAGGTATGCATGAAGACACTAATAAGGCAGCCTGTGCACCTTAATGTGCAAGTTGTGTAACATTATGTATTATGAGAGATGTGAATGTATGATTGCAAATTTGGATATATTGTTTATATATAGGACTTAGGAAAACATGTTCATGCATTCAAAGTATGATAGGGGTAAAAATGGTGCAAGTTTGTCATATGCTAAAAATGTGCATTTTAGTGCATTTTGGCAAGCTCTTTTAAGGCATGTGGCCTTTTGATGTTTAGAGGCCTTAATGGTTGAAATAATTTGCATGCTATAGCTTGTGTAAGTTTTGATACTTTTCATTTTCTAGTTTTAGCAAGTTTGAATTGCATGCCATAAATGTGTAAGTTTTGGTACTTTGTTTGCATGGTTTAATACCTTGAGATGTGCATGAGATAATGGATCAAAAATGTGTATCATTCATGATTCATAAGATGGTCATTAGGGGTACATAATGTCCTATACATACTAAGAGAAAAGAGAAAGAAAGGAAATATGCAATAAAAATGACTAAATGAATAGTAACATGACTCGTATGTTTTGGCACCTTAATGAATGGACATTCTAGGCTTTTAAACTTAATGCTATACATACCTAGGCCTTATAATTTTTCATAATACACAAGAATATGCACTTAAAGCCATGAGTTAAATTTAATGCTATATATTTACACATTATCATGATAAGTCTTATGTATGCTTACATGTTCTAAATACTTGATTTTTTATACCAATATGTATATGTATGACTTATACATACACTTGTACTTGAATGCAAAGGTGTGTAATGGTATGTATAGAGATAATGGCTAACCATATATGAAAATGGAAGTCAATGATGCATAAACACACTTAATGCATGGTATTATGGTTCAAAGACTTAAGTTGGCTGAAAGGCATGCATAACCCCTAAATGCAAAGCATGAAATACTATGAGAAGATATGGTGCTTATATGCTTATTATGAACCAAAGTTGAATGATGATTACATATCATGAATGATTATGGATACTTAAAGATGATAAGTCAAGTACAATATGTTAATGACTTTACTAAGTGAATGTAAATTAGAAATGCTATAGGTTTAATTGAAGAGACTCATACTTCTCCATGAGCTATCAATAAAGGCAAAGCAGTAGCAGATTTGTGCTAGTATTCCATGACCAGTAATTGATCTTTTAAAGGAACTTTCCATAAAAGTATGATGATGTATGACTTATTAAATGTTCATAGAATAGCATAATGCTTACATACGCATCATATCATGCACATTCATGCATTCCTACATAAGCATGACATGACATGATAATGAGAAGTTATAAGGAAGAGATGGTTACAGAGCTTGAACATAATTTGTTATTGATATGTACTAGGTCACATAGTTAGATTTCCTGAGGAAATCACAGAGTTGAATTCTTACATGGAATCATAGATATAAATATGATATGTTCCCACATGAACTATAGGTACTAATACATTAGACCTCATATAGGATTATGCACAATCATGGAGGTAAAGGAATTGATACAGGAAAAATAGAGAGAGAGTGCAATTCATCATTGCATTCTCAATAGCATATTCCATCACATGTTATAAGTTTTATAAATGGAATTAAAGTGTGGAATTTACAACTAGATGTTTTAAAGTCATACTTTACTTAATTATGAATGTATGATGTTTATATGGTAAAGTTCATAGGTAAAGAGCCATATTGGATACAGATGACAATGGTTACTTAAGTGTTTGGCTATGTTTATATAGGATATGATAAATATTGAAATGATATGTTTTATGCTAAAATGGTTGTTTCTATGATATTAATTACTTGTTATATTGCTTGTAATCATTTTTACTAGCACCATTGGGATTTTCCCAACGTTTGTTATTTGATGAATGCAGGTACTAGTTCCATAGGAGAGCACAGGGGTTAGTGGTATCAGAGCAAGTTCAGAGGTTTAGCTGGACACTATGGTAGAGAACTTGGCCTTTCATGATGGACTCCTATGCCTGGGGATTATGCAACTTTCTCTTATTTTTATTTTGGCAGTAAAACAATTATATTATTTGACATATGTAATTATCAGGATATCACTAAGGGTTTTTTAAGATCAAATGATATAACTTTGTATGCTTTTACCATATGGTTTTTATATATAGCATGTTTCACCTATGGCATAAATTAAATGATTGTGATATGTTATGACTCATGTATACATGATTATGAATGCTTATAACTAGTGCACATAAGCATGTTTAACATTATTATAGCTCAAAAGATAAAGATAAGTTTTAAAAAATTAAGCATCCTTTGTAAAGTAATTATTAATTTTCTAACTTAGGAGATTTGTAATTACACTACAGGAGCATGTCTCACTACTTGGGGTCTAACACTATTTGATTAGACAAATCATTGGTAAAGGAAAAGCAAAGGTTAACAGAGTTCCCACATAATAGAATGTGGTAGACCCTCTCACTAAGGCATAGACATAGAGCAACCATGATAGGCATGTAACTTCAATGGGGTTAAAGTTCATGAATGATTGGCTCTAGCATAATGTCATACTTGATAAGTTAAACATGCTCTCGTATAGAGATTAATGAACACCATAAACTTAGGAGTTTGCTAATTACTCTACAAAGCATTTGTGAATTTCTTTTTTTGCTTTGATGGAACATACTTAGTTTACTTTAGCTTTAGCATCATTTATCATATTAGATGTTCATATTATAAATATAGCATGCCAACTCTTATTTTCCTATATCTAAACATTGTTTATAAGGCTTATAAAAGTTTAATATTAGGTATTCTTAGTATCGTTGCTAATTTACAAGCAGAAAAGATTTAACTACCTTTAGACTATACAATGATAATTGCATAATAAAATATTTGTTAAGAAAATATTACATGGTCCAAACTTAACTCCAAAGGTCATTCAAGGCCTAAAATTATCTTGATTGAGCTAGTGTCTTACTAGTCTAAACATGCCTTTAAATTACCTTAACCTGTGTTCATTACATGATAAATGCTAACTATATAACTTAGTGAGATCTAATAATAAGAATGCTATGAATAAAATTGTCACATCCATACCAACATAGTATTCCCATGTGCATGTATTTTATACATACATTATAATGAATGATTGATTAGTGCATGAAATGCGTGAATGCTTTGACATGATGAATATGATATGAAATGCCTCATAGAGAAAGGAATTCAATATCATATGGAATTGATTGGTATGCTTTTATTGAATGCGTTAAATGAAGCTCTATGTTGGAATTTATGTATGAACAATGATGCATTGGTATGTTTAATATGTTATTATGTTATAAAGTATAGTTTAAAATGGGAAAATACAAGTTAAAGTAAAGTTAAAAGCAATAGTATATTAAATGGTAAGTTAGGATACAAATGGCATTTCATGGAAAGTTAAGGTTATAATTAGAAACTATTACATGTATGATTCATGTTCATAACATTATGATGAATGGCGAGTGTGTTATTATTAAAGAATAACCTAAATATGATGTAAAAATGAGTATTAAAGGAAGAAGAAATAAATTGAATTAAGTACTAAATGATAAGCTTGCAAGGTGTCACCATATGATTGGTTAATTTCTTAAATAGTCAAAATTTGATCTTATATGAAGTAAGAAGGAAGAAAAGTTGGTTTTCTTCATCCTAACACCCTTCTAGCTTTGGCTTCTTCATTCCTATCTTCTCTTTGCATCATAACTTAAAAGAAAACACTTTTCTAAGGTAAAATATTGCATAGGTTTTGATTTCCATGTTGTTTTGGTGTTCTATATTCCCTATTCATGCTTTCTTCTTTTTCTTCATGATTTCTTATGTCTTAAATTAAGTGAGAAGTTACTATAGAGTTGTGTTAATTATGTGTGAATGAAAGAAATGGATTGAATGATGAAAGATAGGAAAATTAAATTGCTGAATTTGATGTTCTATTATAATTAAATGGATTTTCTGTTTTAGTGTGTGAAAATTATGTAAATGCCTAACTTGTAAACCTTGAATTAGTCATTTTATTTACTATTTTAAGTGAGTGAATTGTGATTAATGGTGTTTGTAAGTTTTGGTATGCTTGAATGACGAGGGAAAGATGATTACAAATGTAGGTAGCTTGGTTGCAAAGTTGCTACAAATTTAGGGACTTTTTCAGCATTTCAATGTTTAAGGGGACATAAATGTGTCATCAATGAATTATTATGGAAACATGATTGAATAATGTGTTTAGTTATTGGATATTAGGTTTGGTTGCATGTAAAGGTGAGTTATGACATGAAAATCCCAAAAGGTTCATTAATGGGCGCAAAGCATGTACTTTATGTATATTATGCGTATTTAGCTTTTAAGTGTGGATATGTGCCTTGTATGTTAACCAAATGGACCTGAGATTGTGTGTAACATGTATATGTATGCTTTTATTTAGTATGGTATGATTTTAATGTGGTTTGGAAGTCAAATGGTTAAGGTATGCATGAATAAGCTTATAAAGTAGCAAGTGAGCTATAATGTGTAAGTTATATAACATTGTGTATTGTAAGAGATGTGAATGTATGATTGCAAATTTGGATATATTACTTATGGATAAGTCTTAGGACAACATGTTCATGCATTAAAAGTTACCATATAACCAAGTTATGATAGGCGAAAAAATTGCACAAGTTAGTGGTATGCTGAAAATGTGCAAAATTATACATTCTTGGAAAGGAGTTCATGATATGAGGCCTTTTATATTTTGGGGGCCTTAATGGAGGAATTAAATTTCATATTATAACTTAAATTAAACCTTGATCAGTCTAGTTTCTGATGGTATATGACTTTTATATGTTAAAGGCCAAAAAGATTGCTTAAAAATTCATTTAGTCCAAGAAATGGTATTTGCACTTTCTACAACTTTGTTTGCATGGTTGAATACCTTAGGATACGCATGGCATGATAGACTAAAAGTGAGTGTCATTCATGATTCATAAGATGGTCAATAAAGCTACTTAATGGTACATGTAAAGATGTTAAAGAGGAGTGAGAAACATGAAAGGAAAATGACTAAATCAATAATAACATATACCAAATGAATAGTGCCCATTTACCATATCAATGGTAACTTGCCTAAACATTGTGGCACCTTAGTGAATGACTATTCTAAGCTTCCAATCTTGAAGCTATACATACCAAAACACTATATATCATTATTTCACATATAAATATACATGAATAAGCATGAAATGGTAATAATGGAATATGATTGAGGCATGAACACTATAAGTTTCATGAAAGAATTATTGTTTTAAATGCTTGATCTATATACTAATATAAATGTGCATGGTTCATATATGCATATATAAGAGAATGTCAAGGTGTTGTATGCCATGAAATGCATTATGAAACCATGGAATATATTAAATACTAGAAGTACAAATGTAAGTATTACATGCATATTATTATTTTAAATGTTTATATGCATACCTATGATGAGCCTACACATACTAAATGACAACAAAAGGATCAATTGCTTATGTCATGCATTAATAAGGTTAAATGAAAATAATATGCATATAATAACTACTCTTATGCATGATATGCTTATGTTATGTATAAAGTGAAATAGTATATACATGGTTATCGTGAATAAAGATTGGATGATGGTAATAAACCATAAATGCATATGTATGCATTTAATTCATATACATTAAATGGTATGTCTAGATGCTTATATTTGACATGAAAAATGTATTATGAGCATAATAGACATGATTAAGCAGATCATGAATTGAAATGTAAATATGCTAATATGTCATCTATACGTTATGTGATTGACCTTTAAAAGGGACATATGATATTTTAATATGATTAAACACTATAATTATGTTGTGACTTCTAATATTAAATGAATGAATGATGATGATGATGCCACAGACATTATAAAAGGATTAAAGGTAGCATTACATCATCATGAATATAATGGAATCGTAAAAATAGGTTTGTGTTACAATTAAGATGATTCCCCAATAGTGGATCAGCAGGTAAGCTAAAAGCTTACCTTAATGTTAACATGTACTTACATGTTTTAATTCATTATTTTACTATGCTATAATTATGAATGGTCAATGTTATATTAAAAGTGATTGCCAGAGAGCATAGATGATATGATTTGATATCACAACCCATTTTATAAGGCTGATAGTTAAAGCATCATGATTATAACGAATTTATATGATGATTATCTTCTCTATTTACGATGTTATTATGCTATGATTATGAATGGTGGATGATATATTGAGAATGATTAATAAAGGATATAGATCATATTTTATGATATCATGACCTATCAAATAAGGTCAATAGGTATAGTGTTATGAACATAATGATATTATAAGATGTTGCTCTCTTTTATTGATGAATATTCATATGAACAGGGTTATACATAGTGATTGTTACATTATGAATGTTGTTAAAGATTATAGCTGATACCTTATGATATGACAACCTAAGAAATAAGGTCAACTGATGAAAGATCATAGATATAAAGGTATGACATGGTATTTATTGACTTTTGTTATGGAAGTTCATGTGATATAGAATGTGAAGGGTGACTTTTAATGAAAGAATGATGCTACATATTATTGTTACACCGTTATAGTGCTGTAATGTCTTAGTTACCCTGTTTAAACTTTATGATTATACAAATATGGTAACTTACCTATGATATGTTTATGAATTGCAAACAAAAGTTATAGTTAGTGGTCTAAAGTATCACAACCTAGTAGTCAGAGTTAATGTATGATGTTATATAGTAATTGTACTACTATGTGTTATTTATCTTATTTAATGTTTAAAATTATACAAAATGAGTTACGTATGGTATTATATTCTGATGCTTACATATTTTCAACATGACATCAAAGCATAGTGATTTACATATTATGTCATGAATCATACAAGTATAAAGGCATATTCATGACATACCATAAAGAGGTTATAGGGTGGGAAAGGAAAGGAAAAAGATGGTTACAAAGCTTGAATAGAGTTTGTTATTGACATATACTAGGTCATATAGTTTTATTTCCTAGGGAAATCATATAGTTGGATTCCTATATGGAATCATAGAGTTATACATATATATATATGATATGTTCCTATGAGAACTAGAGGTACCGGTACATTGGACTCAATACGAGATTGTGCAAAATCATAGAGGCAAAGGAATTAATACAGGAAAAATAAAGGGGTATGCATAGCATATTGCCATTCATAATGCATACAACATGGCATTACTGCATAATGATTCAGATACAATTATAACATATGTTTATGATGCTAATGCAGAGGACATGATTATGTCACAAAGGATATGAAATACAGTTATTTAAGCTTATGATCATAGACAACAATGTTTTATTGAGAGTATGATGTTATTTATTAATAGCATTTATATGTTGATCATTTACAAAGATATACAGATAGAGATAATGATTCATAATCCATTATTATATTATGAATTACTAATGACAAGAATACACAACAAAGTTAAAGTATGACACTTTACAGTACTTACATGATTTACTTATGTCATGGAAATGTTTATAGCAATGACGATGAAAGATATTGGCATATGTTAAAACAATATAGTAAATATATTATGAAACTTGTATTTCTCAAAGGTATACATGAAAGGTTATAGATTCAATGGATACAAGTGATGTGCTATCATGATAAATGAGCTATTATAGAATTCTAATGAATTTTTTGTAATGATATGGATATATTATGTTTATAAATGATAATTATATGAATGAGTTGCTTAAGAATACTATTCTTGATTGATTATATGATGATGTAACTATGATTTATCGTTAATATTAACTTATACTATAATTATTAATATCATGAAAGCTATTATGTAATACATTATTGGTTTATAATTACTATGCTTCATGATTATAGCACCTTTATACTCAGTGTTTGTCATTTAATCAACATAGATTAGAAGATCTCCATAAAGCACTTGAATCTATAAACACTAGTTTAGTTGGACTCACTTTGATGGTAAGGACTTGAATTAGTATAATGTTCTTCTATATAGTTATATTTTCTTAGTGTATGCTTTAGAGCATCATATCTTTTTTATTGCAATTTAATATTGAATATTGTATCAAAGGCATTATTCATTATTGAGTTTTCTTGAAAGGCTTTTAACTAAATAATGAATTCCAAGATATTAGAATAGTACAAAGGAATTCATAAAAATTTTATGAAATGAGATTCTTATTGTATGTAAATGTTCAATATCTAAATGATCCCTAATCAATGTATTAATAAGAATGGATATTATTAATGTAGTTAAGATTAGCACATGTTATACTTTCTTATGGGGTGATTCTCATTCATTATGACATAAGTTGTTTAAAGTAAACGTATGGATGGGAAATTAGAGACAAGCTTATTGGAGAC